>JBCEWC010019801.1:0-11236 GCA_038996855.1 Solanum aculeatissimum
ATATTCTTTTCTACATGTTCTAACCATGTAGGGTACGAGGGTGACTATTATATTCTTCTGGACGACGCTTGATATTCTGTTGAAGACTTGTAGTGGTGAGCCCTATTTTTCAAGGGCAATAGTCATAATCTATCTACCTTTATGTTATTGTATTTACTTTCTTGACTTGAGGGTGAGCCTCAATGCTTGTCGAGGCACTGCTCTTCTATGTAGAGGCATGTTTTGGACAAATCTTGCTCTTATACGTTAGACTTGTATGTTGGATATTTGGCTATGTATTTTGATACTATGTTTCACTTGATCTATGATTATGCTCTCATGTTACGGTAATGGCTTATGTTTTCATGTTAAGATTATTGCTTGAATGTTAAGTATGAGGTATGATTATGTGCTATGTGCAAGCATATTCCTCCCATTCCCGAATTGTCCCCATAGCTTGAGCCACAAGCCCCTAAACCCTTAGAGCATATATGCTACATATTTTAGCTTCCGTGTTTCCGAACCGATGATGAGTGTAATGATGGTATGATGGCTTGATCGAGGGTCTTCGGGTCCTCTTTCGCCATGTCACATCTAGGCCCCCTATCCGGGTCATGACAAAAGGAGTGGAAGACACAAGTTCCAAGGTGACCAAAATCAACATGCAGAAGGGTTCATCAACACTCATCCCTGGACCACTAATGACAAGGGGGTTGCTTCTAAGCTCGAAAGCCCAAGTTTCCCTAAGTGTGGAAGACTCCACAAAGGAGAGTTCCTAGTCAGGTCCAATGCTTGCATCAAATATGGGAAGCCCAGCCATTATGTCAAGGATTGTAGAATCACTGATGTAAGGCCCCAAGTCCAAGGTTGGCAAGTTCAAGGTGCCTAAAGGACCAACCTATTTTATGCTCTTCATGGTCGCCAAGAGGTTGAAGAGACTTTGTATAACTCAGTGGTATGTTGAGAGTTTTCAACTTTGATACATATGCCTTAATAGATCCAGAAGCTAATTTGTCCTTTGTAACTCCATTTCTTGCCTGTAAATTTCC
Organism: Solanum aculeatissimum; assembly: GCA_038996855.1. Lineage (NCBI taxonomy): Eukaryota > Viridiplantae > Streptophyta > Magnoliopsida > Solanales > Solanaceae > Solanum > Solanum aculeatissimum. The sequence goes on from JBCEWC010019801.1 coordinate 1,029, forward strand.
TATATATCCCAAAGTCCTACATGAGTCCTATGAGGTGAGTAACCCCGTAGGAGAATCTATTGTTGCCCGAGGAGTGTATAGAAATTGTCCTATCTCTATTTTTCATAAAACAATCTCTTGTGACTGAGTTGAGCTTTCCATGGTAGATTTTGATGTAATATAGGGATGAATTGGTTATATGCTTCCATTTATTGTAGAACCCGCAAAGTCAAATTTCAATTACTAAAAGAGTCAATTCTTGAGTGAGAGGGTAGTAACTCTTCATGTAGGGGTCGGTTCATTTCTTTCCTAAAGGCCTGGAAAATAATTTTTAAAGGGTGCATCTATCATCTAGTAAGGGTCAAAGATGTCACTTCTAAAGTTCCTTCCCTTGAGTTGATTTTTATAGTGAATGAGTTTCCTGATGTCTTTCCAGATGAGTTATTAAGTTTTCCTCCATAAAGGAAAATAGACTTTGGTGTAGATCTCATACTGAAACTTAATCCCTCCATATAGATTGTCTTACGCAGAGTTGAAAGAACTAAAAGAGAAATTGAAAGATTTACTGGAGAAGGGTTTCATTAGACCTAGTCGGTCTCCATGGGGTGTTCCAATTTTATTTGTAAGTAAAAAATATGGGTTGCTTAGTATGTGTATAGATTACCGGCAACTCAACAAGGTCACTATCAAAAATAAACATCCACTCTTGAGGATAGATTATTTGTTTGATAAATTGCAAGGGGCTACACACTTCTCAAAGATCGACTTGAGATCCAGGTATCGCCAATTGAGGGTAAGGGAAAGTGACATTCCTTAGTTGACATTTTTGACTAGTATGGTCACTTGGAGTTTTTGGTGATGTCGTTTGGTCTCACCAATTCATCGGCTATATTCAAGGATCTTATGAATAGGGTGTTTATGCCCTACCTTGACATGTTCATAGTGGTGTTCATTGATGACAATCTAATCTTCTCTCGAAGTGACAAAGAGCAGATGGAGCATTGGAGGGTGGTATTGCAAACCCTTAGGGAGAAAAAGCTTTATGAGAAATTTGACAAGTGTGAGGTTTAGCTAGATGAGGTTGCCTTTCTTGGGCCTGTGGTATCACGTGATGGAATCAAGGTTGATCTTAAGAAGGATGAAGCAATGAGATATTTACTAAGTTTATTGATTCCTATGTGCATAAGGAGTTTCTTGAGCCTATCCAGATATTATAGAAGGTTTGTGCAAGATTTCTCTTCCATTTCATCCCCACTAACCAAGTTGACTCAAAATAAAGCAAAGTTTGTGTGGATGGATCAGTCTGAGAAATATTTCCAAACTTTGAAGGATCTATTGACCTCAGCTACAATATTGATATTTTTGGAAGGGAATGATGGATTCGTTGTGTATTATGATGCATCAAGGATTGGGTTGGGGTGTGTGGTAATGTAAAATGGTAAACTAATTGTTTATGCTTTGAGACAATGGAAAGTTCATGAGAAGAATTACCCGACTCATGATCTTGAACTTCTAACGGTGATGTTTGCCTTGAAAATTTGGCGATATTACTTGTATAAGGTTCATGTGAATGTCTTCACCAACCATAAGAGCCTTCAACATTTGTTCACCCAATAGGATCTCAATTTGAGGCATCGAAGGTAGTTAGAGCTTTATAACATGAGCATGAAGTATCACCTGAGAAAGACCAATATGGTAGCCAACACCTTTAGTAAAATATCTATAGGTAGTGTGTCTCATATTGAAGATGATGGAAAAAGAGAGTTGGCTAAGAAAGTCCATAGATTAGCTAGGTTGGGGGTAAAGTCAAATTAATCTGAAAGTAATAGTTCAATGGTATCACCTGAGAAAGGCCAATATGGTAGCCAACACCCTTAGTAAAATCTCTATAGGTAGTGTGTCTCATATTGAAGATGATGGAAAAAGAGAGTTAGCTAAGAAAGTCCATAGATTAGCTAGGTTGGGGGTAAATTTAAATTAATCTGAAAGCAATAGTTCAATGATGCTTTATGGGTCCAAATCTTCTTTGATTGATGATGTGAAGGATCCGCCTTAGTTAAGTTGAAAGCCTTAGTAAAGGAAGGAAAGGTGGATGTTTTCTCATAAGAGGGAGATGGTGCTCTCTGGTATCAAGGGAGGTTAAGTGTACTAAATGATGGTGAGTTAAGGAAGTTGATAGTGAAAGAAGCTCACAACTCCTCCTGTTCCTTCCACCCTGGTACTCTAAATATGTATAGAAACTTGAGGTAGAGATATTGGCGGAATGGGATGAAGAAAGACATTGCCCAATTTTTATCTAATGTCCCAATTACCAAAAACTCAAGGTTGAATAGCAAAGGTCGGGTGGACTAGCACAAGACACTAACATTCCTACTTTGAAATGGGAAGAGATCAATTTGGACTTTATAGTGGGGTTGTCAAGGACTAAGAAGCATTTTCACTTTATATGGGTGATAGTGGATTGTATGACAAAGTCATCTCACTTCTTACCGGTCAAGAATACATTTAGTGTTGAAGATTGTGATCACTTCTATATCTGAGAGTTAGTGATGTTACATGCGGTTCCATTGTCCATTATATCAGCTCGTTGAATCCAATTCACCTCTCATTTTTTGATGTCTTTCCAAAGGGGACTTGGTACTAAGGTGATGTTGAGTACCATGTTTCATCTCCAAACTGACGGGCAAGCTAAGAGGACTATTCAAACACTGGAGGACATGTTAAGAGACTGCTTGATGGAGTTTAAGGGAAGTTGGGATGAGCATTTTCCACTTATTGAGTTTTCCTACAATAATAGCTTCCATACAAGCATTGAGATAGCACCATTTGAGGCATTGTATGGTAGATGGTGTAGATCTCCCATTGGGTGGTTTGAAGTCGGTGAGATGGCATTAATAGGATCTTTCTTACTCATGAATTCTATGGAGTAAATTAAAAGCATAAGGGAAAAGTTACATATGTCTCCGGTAAAAGCCTTACTTTGATGTTAGGAAAAGGGACCTTGAATTCAAAGTCAGAGATTGGGTCTACTTGACGGTATCTCCTATAAAAGGTGTGATTTGGTTTTGTAAGAAGGGGAAGTTAAGCCCTAGGTATGTAAGGCCTTATAAGGTAGTGAAAAGAGTGGGAAAGGTGGCATATGAGTTGGATCTACCTAATGAGATGCATTTAATCGATCCAATTTTCCATGTGTCAATGTTGAGGAAGTTCATAGATGATCCAAACTCCATAGTTCCTTTGCATGATGTAAACATTGAAAAGGATTTGAGTTATGAAGAGGTACCGATTGAAATTCTAGACCGGTAAGTTAAGAAGTTATGGAACAAGTAAGTTGCATCCATCAAAGTGCTTTTGAGAAATCAACAAGTTGAGGGTGCCACTTGGGAAGCAGAAGCTGACATGATGAAGTATTACCCATATCTATTCCACTCTACTCAAGCCTATCGTATTAAGTCATTCTTCCCTAAAACCTCAATTTCTTGCATTTTAGTTTTCATGATGTATACACTCATTCATGTGTTTATGGACTATTTTAAGACATGTTTTAAGTGTGGATTTTGAAAATTTCATGAAATGGTGTTTAAGTTGCATTTTTGCATGCATGTTGGGTTGTTAATTGATGATTACTCTTTAGAGCCTGCCTTAAAGTACATTTGGGGATGAATATTCCCAGGAGGGAGATATTATAACGACCCTTAGTTTAAGAGCCTAAGAGTGCAGAAAGAGTTAGAGAGAAAATGACCTGGAGTCAGTTTACAAGGCCCATATATGACCTGTAGGTGGAGTTATGGCTTGTAGGTTTGTCCTTAAACATGAACTTTAGAAAAGGAAGTTTCCAAGTGTGGGGTAACCTGCGTACCCAATGAAGGCCCATAGGAAGAGTGATGGTCTATAGAAGGGGTCGTAGATAGGAGTATCAGACATGAAGAAAATTTGGAGTTACTAGAAAGTGACCTGCGATTAACAGCACGATCCATAAATTGATGTACGACCTATAAAATCCTTTCGTAGATGAGGTCCAAGAAAATAAGAAACATGGCTAAGTGTGGAAGGACTCTATGAGTCCAACCACGATTCTTATGTAAGAGCACGGCCTATAATTTAGTGTTTCATGGTTTGGGTCAATAAAATGGTTTCTAAAGTATGGGGATAAGTTAACAGGAAGGATAGGACTATGGTCTTTGGTTTAAACCACGACCCATAATTGAGCTTTCGCAGACTTCATCCAGTTGGTTTAATGAAGAGAAATTTTGTCATTTCCATAATTATTATTCCTATACTATCTCATTTTTGGGATCCAAAGTGGACCTAAACCAGCCCTCAAATCCCTAGGACCTTTATCCATTCTTCCATTTGCAAAATTTCTTAAAGCAAATACTCTCTATAAAAAGGTCAAGTGAAGGCTAGGTTTTCAAGGTTATTCCAAAAGGCTTCAAGTTCATTCTTCCTAATGTTATCCAAGGTATGTGTGATTGATTTGTGGGTATCCTTTCACCCACAAAGTCCTTCACAATGTATTTTATCTTTTCTTTAAGTTCTTTCAAGTTAATATGCATGCTTATAATGATTTCATGATGCATTATGTTATTAAATCATCTCAATGATATCCTATTATGTTTTACTAAGTATTTATATATATCCAAGTATTGATGATGACCCCAATGATGAGTTTTGTTGAGGATGAAGTTTTGGTTGTTTTGCATGTTTCAAATGAGTATATTTTCATAATTTATGCATAGTTTTGTGATTTATGATTGTTCCAATTTAAAAGTCTAGCCCACCTAGTTTCAAATCATGTATTAGCATGTTTATGACAATGATGATTATCCCATTAAAGTTAAATTTTAAAGATATGATTTGTCAAATATATAAGCATGTTGACAGTTGCTTTAAAGATGTTTAAGAAGGTCGCCAAGATGAAATGACAATACTCACTCGGTAGTTCTTTAAGTTCGAGCTACTCTTATGATTTATTACTTATGATTCTAATTTTCATAATTTGACTAAGATATGTTTTAAAGATTTATTGAGATGACTTAGCACCGAATGTGACATTGAGGTAGAGTTCAGTAAGGGAACCTTAGTAGCAACACTTTGTCTCATTAACTATGTTCCACCATAAGATCCCCTATAGGCTATCCTAGTGGATCCACAGAGGCATTTATGTTTATAAAGATGTATGCTAGGTTGAAGGAGTTTCACCTGGCAAGTTGTGTTCTCGTGCCAATGTAGGGGTTGTGTTGGATTCCATGTAATAACTCACATGGTCTTATATGTCGGTTACGGTATTTTCCCATAAGTTTATGATTCTATGATATGATTCTATTACCTATGATTTCTCATGCATTTACTCTCATTCATATTGAGTGATGTACCTTGTTCATGCTTAAGCTTATATTAAGTATTTTTACCATCTTATATGTATATGTTTTTCTTATGAATGATGAAATTACAATTTCATGTTTGCATTGCATCTCACATACTTAGTACATTCCAAAAGGACTAACACATATTTTTCTTCCATGATTTAATCATGTAGGGGAATGTACTCCTCCACTGGCTTGTGGCTAGTTTTACGACATTCAAAACTAGTGTTTTTGTTGTGTTGAGCCCTTAGATTTGGACTCTACCATTTTTTATTCTAGCTTGTATTTTCTTTGAGACAATGTATATGGTGGCCTTTTGAGGCTTTTACATTCTATGTTGTTTAACTATGGAGTTTTTTCTATTTGATGCAAATCGACTGTTACCGGTTCCGTCCATCGATGTATTAGTTAGTATGTTTTATGAACAAAATATATTGTCATACATATTTTTTAATAGTAGTTCATTGTCATAAAATTCCCATAGACCCTTCCAAATTTTAATTCCGCATTTATTTATATTTATACCTATGAATGCTTAAGATATTTAAGATGTCTTAGATAGGACACCTTTGGGTATCTCGTTCGTTGTGTGATGATTAGGCCCCTATGTCGAGTCATAACATGGGGTGTTGGTTCAAGTTTTGTTTATTAACTAGTTTCTGACTTGGTAATTACTCTTGGAGGGCTAAATTTCATGTTAGTTCATAAGTTTTATTCTTGATAATACACCTGATGTTATAGTTCCAAAAAATTAGGTTACATGGGAGCAATTAATGACTACGAGAATTGCATTTTAGACTCTTGGTTACTTTTAGAGAGCCTCTTTCCTTTGTTTTATGTTTGAGGACGAATATTGTTTTTAGTGGTGAATGATGTAATGACCCTGAAGGTTATTATTGGTATTTTTAACCAAATTCTCATTGTTTTCCATTCTAAAAGTTGCCTTGAGTCATTTCTGGTTGAGTCTAAAGGTCGAATTTTAAAAGCTTGAAAAAAGTTAGAGTTATGCTAAAGAAAAAGTTTTTAAAGGCTTAAAGTTTGGAATTGAGTTTTGAGGTCATCTTGAGTTTTGGGTGTCAAAATGCAATTTCGTCGATTCCATTAGCTTCAAAATGTGGAATTTGGTCTAGGAGAACTGACGAAATTGAATTTGGAGTTACAATGGAGATTTTGGACCCAAAGTTGCATTTTAAGTTAAATTTGGATCATAGTTTGACTCTGATCAATATTCAAAATTTGGAATCTCAAATAGGAACTCTAATAGTTCCTGTGGTTCTGGATGGTGAAACTACACTAGAAGTGGTCTCGTTGTAATTTTTATAGAGTTTTTTAGGGCATTTTGGGTATTTTGAATTTTAACTAGTTTTTTGGAGTCCTGTCGGATTTCGGGCAAAGAAGGCCTCAAACTCAAACTTTGATGGTTCAATTGAGTCCGATACATCAATTCTAGTAGGATTGGATATCTAGTTTTTGTGTATTAGGTTTTGAATGAATTTTGAGGATCCATTCTATGATTTGTTTGTTGTGCAATTGTTGATATTTGATGTTTGGTGCAGTACCCTTAGATTCACGGCATGCATTCTGTATTCGCGAAAGTTAAGCTTTTAGACCTCCTCAGATGAGGGCTCCGCATTCATGACGGCCTGGCTTCCTTGACATCCCCATTCGCGGAGGAGGGCTCAACGTTCATGGAGTGTTAGGTCAAATTAACCTCCGCATTTGTGGGAATCTTTCCTCGTTCACGAAGTACAAAAATACCTGAAATAGTATGTTGATTTTAAATGTTGGGTTTATTCATTTTTCCTCCACTTTTCACATTCTAAGCGAGATTTTGGGAAGAAATTCAAAGAACTAAAGACAAAGCTTTTGGGTAACGTATTGCTAACCTATATCCTTAATTGCCATTAATTAATTGATGATTTTAATATCAAAATTAGGGTTTTGAATTGGAAAATTTGGGGTTTTCTTGGACATTGTTTCTTAATAGAAAAGTGATGATTTTGAACTTATTTCAAGTCCTTTTTCAAAATGGTTTTAACCATTAAATTCTTTATTACTTGGAGAATATTTCCATATGAAAATTTTCAAATTTTGAAAATCTTTTGGGATGAGAGTTTTGGACCATTCTGCCATTTTCACCTAAATTGTTTGATTATAGTGTCATTAATTTCGTAATGTAATTGTGATTCTATATTTGACTAGATTATGGTGATTTTGAGTATATTAGATGGGGAAAAGACTTCAATTTGAGTTTATTGGAACTTTGATTAAGCCAAGTGGACTTCTAACCTCTTGTTAAGTATGATTGAACATTGTATTACCCTATGTAAGTGGATTTGGGTGATTATGGCGTGGAATGGGATAGAGTTATACTATTATAGACTTGATCATTAGATTTTAGATTGGGTAATTGTAAATGTTGTGAATCCCTTGAGTTGAAAATAATTGTGATTTTGTGAATACTTGTGAACATATGGATTATCTAGTATTGATATCGAGATTGTACTAATATCAAGATTTGTACTGATATTGAGATTGTGATGACATTGTGATTGTTTACATTGCATTCACTTGTATTATGAATACGTGTAAACTTGTGGATTATTCGGTTACTGATTAATTTTGCCATTGATTAAGGCAAGTGGATTCTTAAACCTTGTTAAGCTTACCTGAATTTTATATTTCCTTTATTTGTGAATTAAAATGATTAGGTAACTTTTGATGGATAAATTGAACTTGGTAAATTTTGAGAATTGTACTAAATTGAGAAATTCCTTATGTTATGAAAGTAAATCTTAGAGATTGGTATGCATTGACTTGTGATTTTTTATTGAGAATCTTTTGTGATATAAGAATGTGGATTTTTGGATCATGTTGTTCTTGATCATACTAAATATTGGAGAAATTATTGTTGAACTTCACTTTTGAGTTAGTTAATTTGCTATAATCTTGAAATAGATAGATCATTATACCTTGTATATTATGAGAGTTGACTTGAAATGATATATTGATTGTAGTGTAGATTCTTACATTCACTTCTTATTACTTCATATGAATATTTTCTTGTTGTGCATTCTTGATTGAGTTCCAGTAATATGATATATACTGGAAATAGGCCACATGAGCCCTGGTATGTGACGTTGATAATACTGGGAATGGGCCATACGAGCCGTGGCATATGACATTGATATATACTGGGAACGAGCCACACGAGCCATGGCATATGATATTCATTATACTAGGAATGGCCCATATGAGTCGTGGCATGTGACATTGAATATATAGGGAATGGGTCTCATGAGTCAGGGCAGATACATGGACAAATATGTCCCCCATGGGTTCTGATCTGATGTGATCAATGGATATGTATCATAGGAAAGACATGTATATGATTATATGACATTGCATCACATTGTTTACATTTCATAGCATTCACTCCATTTCACATTATTCATTTCTTGAAGTTTTTATATGTACCATGTGTGATGTGTTGAATGCTTGAACCTTGTACATGGTTGGGATTCGAATAGATTTTGATATATGTTGATAACTTTTACCTTGTACATTGTGGAGATTGGACTAGAGGATACTATAACGACTCTTAAGTTAGGAGCCTAAAAAGTGTAGAAAAGTTGGACTGGAAATACTTAGATCTCAGTCCATGAAGCCAAATCCATGGCCCATTGTTTGAAGCATGAGTTGTAGACCAGGCTTGTGGATAGGGGCCTCAGGAAGTTGAAATTTTCATAAGTGTAAAATTTTCCACGAAGAGCATATAAGGTTTGTAAAAGTGCTCCTGGTTCATGGAAAAAGTCGTAGGTGTGAGTTCCAGACATGAATGAAATTTGGGGTCTCTAGAAGGTGTACCACGATCAACAAGATTGTCCATAACCCGTTGTCAACCTTTGTAGATTCTGTCAAGAAAAGTGAAAATTTTGCTAAGTGTGGAAGGAATCCACTAGGCCATCCACCACCTGTGGAATAATGTAGGGCCCATGGATTAGGGTCTCATGGTTTGTGGTTGGTAACTAGTTTTTAAATATTGGAAAAGAAGAATAGGATGGTGAGCACTACATCTGGTGGTTCCATCCACAGCTCGTAATTGGGATCTCGTGGATGGTGTCTGGCTTGCTTGGATTAGACTTCCTTAATCAAAGAAGACTCGGACTCATGAATCACCATCTTCTTACCACTTTCGGGCTCATTCAACTTTACTCCTAACCTAGCCAACCTATGGTCTTCTTTGGCTGTCACGACCCGAATAGGGGGCCTAGATGTGACATGGCAAAAGAGGACCCAAAGACCCTCGATCAAGACATCATAGTATCATTACACTCATCATCAGTTCGGAAACGCAGAAGCTAAAGCATATAGCACATAAGCTCTAGGGATTTAGGGACTTCGGACTCAAGCTATGGGGGCAATACGGGAAAGGGGTAGGCAATCTTGCATATAGCACATAGTCGTACATCATAAATAACATTCAAGCCATTATCATAACATGAGAACATAATCATGAGACATGTTAAATAACATCATATATATAAGCAAAGATCCAGCATACAAGTCAAAACGTATAAGAGTAAAGATTTGTCCAAACATGCCTCTACATAGAAGAGCGGGGCCTCGACAAGCTTGAGGCTAACCCTCAAATCAAGAAAGTAAATACATGAAAATAAGAAGGTATATAGACGATGGCTATTGCTCTTGACAATAGGGCTCACCACTAACAAGTCTTCAATAGAGAATCAAGCGTCGTCCGGAAAAATATAGAATCACCCACGTCCCCTACATGGTTAGAACATGTAGAAAAGAATATGGGTTAGCACAATTAAGCACTAAGTATGTGGGCATACAATGCAT
>JBCEWC010019802.1:0-11235 GCA_038996855.1 Solanum aculeatissimum
TTTTTATGTAAATAAAACATGGGCTACTTTTTTTGTAAACATTTTATTTTTTTGTATATATATGTAATTTCCCCTTTGGGAAAAGCGTTATATTAATTTACATGCTTACCTAGATTATAAGTTTCCAAGTTTAAAATTTTCTTGTTAGGTTTTACTAATTATTTCCATAAGAAGTAGGATTCGGATCCATGCTATTTGGGATAGAATGGGACAATTTTTCCCCCATTTAGAAATTGTTTGGTATGAGGTATAAGGTATAACAATCCCAGGATAAAATGCATGATTATTTTATCCCATGTTTGCTTGGAGGTATTAGGTAGTCCTACGATTATTTATCCCACCATTTTTGTATTAATGATCGGATAAGTTATACCATATACATGGTGGAATAACTTATCCTCGGATAACTTGTTCCCAACAAAAGACTCCTTAGTTCTTTTAGACAACACTATTCTTAATATTATTGAGTGTTATTTTCTTCAACCTTCCTATATTGGTTAGTTAAGATTTATCTTACAACCTTACAAGAACGATTCTTTTAAAAGATAAGATAATTCTTTGCTTGATCTTTATGGTTCTTACTTGATGGATTGAAGAAAATAATTATTCTTATATTAATTATTGTCATAAATTTTCAATTAGGGTTGTAGATCCGTTCTCTAAGTTCTTGAATTGAATTTTCTAACAAGCATGATTAGCCTTAATCCACTAATTATGTTTACTACAATCAATTAGTGTTCTTAGTAATTACTTTTGAGATTCGAAAATTTATTTCTCGAATCTCGTCTATCTTATTCTTAGTCATTACTTTTGAGATTCAAAAATGTATTTCTCAATCTCGTGTATCTTATTTTTATAGTCTTTAATCTTCATATTTTTTGCTTCCTCATTATTTTCTTATTGTTTATCGGAAACAACCTCTCTAACCTTACCCTTTCCAGACTCCATTCACTTGTGGGATCCCATTAGATATGTTGTTGTTGCATTGTTTTCTTGTTTTTCTTTCAAGTAAACCAATTTGATATCACTAAATGTACCAACTAGCATTGCTAAACCAAATATTCACACATCAATCCGCACGGTGAAATGAACACTCAAGCACTGTCAATACTCTAATGTTTTCACCTATCTTGTCACAAGCTAGGTTATTTGTCCACAGGTAGAAGTCTCCTTAAGTTCGCAGAAGAGAAAAAAAACATAGGAACAGTGTACATGATACTCAAGACTATACTACATTTTGCTATGCTTCAGACAGCACCATGTCAAATTTTCCTATTTAAATTCCAAGCTCCTTAAGATGCACATACATAGTTATTCTTATTTCCTCTCCCGTAGAAGTTTTCCTTGATAGTACAATATACTACTTCAGCAAAATTCCTTCCTTTAAAATTATCAAAATTATACTTGAATCATAAATGATCTATGAAAATCAAAATCCATCTAAATATACAAATCCACAGCTACACCACATTGATCTTCAATGTTTTAAACTTCAGCACTTCTCATTATGGCCTTCATGAAAACAAAACACCCAGATCAGCAAAGTGAAATGAACACTCTCAAGCACTGTCAATACTCTAATGTTTTCACCTATCTTGTCACAAACTAGGTTATTTGTCCACAGGTAGAAGTCTCCTTAAGTTCGCAGAAGAAGAAAAAAACATAGGAACAGTGTACATGATACTCAAGACTATACTACATTTTGCTATGCTTCAGACAGCACCATGTCAAATTTTCCAATTTAAATTCCAAGCTCCTTAAGCTGCACATACATAGTTATTCTTATTTCCTCTCCTATAGAAGTTTTCCTTGATAGTAAATATACTACTTCAGCAAAATTCCTCCCTTTAAAATTATGAAAATTATACTTGAATCATAAATGATCTATGAAAATCAAAATCCATCTAAAATGTACAACTCCACAGCTACACCACAATGATCTTCAATGTTTTAAACTTCAGCACTTCACATTATGGCCTTCATGAAAACAAAACACCCAGAATCAAGCAGGCTTGAGTACCTAAATGCTTTCTGACCCAAATGGATAAAAATGAAATTGATAAGATGCTCTTATGTTCCAAAACAGGTCTGACACTAAATTTAAAAGAAATATTCAATTTTTGGGGGAACCAAGCGAGCAACTCCACCTAATACCAGAAAAAGAGCATCCAATGGCAGACGAACCCTTTAAATAGCTACGCATTTAGTTTCCAATAAATGAGTTCAACAACTTAATAGTAAATAGTGATACACTAAACTATGTTTGAAACATAATGTTTACTGATCAAAAAGAATGTATGACCTAGTCAAAACTTATCCCAAATGGACATAAGAGCCAGACAACCCAGACAAAATAAACAAGGAACATCAAATTTCTACAAAGCAACAATGAATTAAAAAGCCAAACCTGCCTACACATAAAACCCACCACCTCTGAGTCTAGCATAAATTGAACCTAAAAAAGAAATTAACCACTCCAACAATCAACAAACCAGCAGGCATGTAAATTCCACCTATTTTCATTAATTGATTTCCATCACATAAACCAGCATCGTTCTTAGCAATAATTATTGCAGTCGGTTACTAACTAGGAAGGATTTGAAAAGCATTATAGAGAATGTTCCAACATTTCTATTGACAAATAGGGAGTTTCATTATTTCATAACCAAGTAAAGCACCACAAAACACCAATCAATTTTTCTACCAAACCGCTTTCATCAATCACAAAAAAAAAAAAATACAAATAAATTGATAATCCCACCAACTTCTCCGAATTTCTCACATAAAACTTACCCAAAAAAGTTCATCTACAAACTGTAACCAGGAAAGAACATTGCAGAGCAAAAGTGCGAAAAAATAAAAGGGGAAAGTTATACAAACCCTAGAAAGTGAAGCGAGAGTGTGGCGAAAGGAAGGTTACAATTGATACTTTACAATTCTTCGCGAATGGAGATTGGAAACAAAGAAACAACAACCACAATGCTGTAAATAGAAATCCAACAAATTTAATTTAACACCTTTTCTCCAGAAATTATGAATTGAATGGCAGGTGTTCCTCAACAAGAAAAAAGACAGTTGCATATAATTTCTCGTTTTTAGCTTTGCTTCGGCAGTTGGGTTGAGCGAAAATAGAAATTCGAGAAAAGACTTAGGAAACCGATGGCATAAAGTCACAGCTCGGTGTACACTTGTCGTATCACAGATAAGGATCTAACCGTTAAAGTTAATGGGTCCCGTTGATCTAATGGATTATAGTGATCTAGCGTCAGTAATGTTAACCTAACGTTGCGAATACTTCATTTTATGGGGAACAGTGTTTGTAGCTGTCCACGTAAGCATGACTGCGTGGCAGTGAGATTGTTTTAAGATGACACGTCATGCTTATACTGTGAGATTGGAAGAACTATGACTTGTTTGATTGCTTAATTACGAAGGATTATGACACTTCAACTATACCGTTCAAAATCTATTTGAGTTATAAAAAAATAAAATTGATGTAATTAAGTTAGTATATTTTTAAAATAAATTTATTATAATTTTTTTATTTTATAAAATATTCAAACAATATACGTTAAATTTGTTAATATCTTATTTTGATATAAAACAATTTTTTTCACTTTATAAATAAAAGAATTTTTTTCATTTTATAAAGTGGAGATATTTCTTCCACTTTGTAAGTTAATGTTTTTATTACACTTTATAAAAAGAAGTTTACTTTATCAAACTTTTCATTTTTTTCTTCAAATTTTATCGCCCTACACTAGTTTCAATTTGATTTTAGATTGATTTAAGTTCACATTATCTTCTTTTAAAAAATAAAAAAGTTTAAAAATAAAATTAGTATTAGATTATCGATTAACCCATTAAGGAAAAAACTTAAATAGTTAAGAATCGATAATTCAATAATTTAAAGAAAAATCAATAACATTACTGAAACCACTAATTCAATCACGTAGTATCGATAAATCAACGAAATCTAAATCAATAACTTTTTTCATTCAAGATCCACTTGAGTTGTGGATAGATTTAAAAGGAAGGTATGACCACCTTAAGGTCACAGTATTGTCAAAGGCTTGTTATGAGTGGATGCATTTATAGTTTCAAGATTTTAAAATTGTAATTGAGTATAATTTCGTTGCATTTAGAATCGCATCCCAATTAAAATTATGTGAAAAAAATATAAAAGATGAGGACATGTTGAAAAAGACATTAACTATTTTTCATGCCTCAAATATGATATTACAATAACAATACCGGGAAAAAGGTTTTCAAAAATACTATGAATTGATCTTATGTCTTTTTGGTGGCTAATACTCTGTTGATGAAAAATCATGAAGCCCGTCTCACTGGAACTGCTCCATTACCTGAAGCAAACTTGATTGAAGCACAAGGCCAGTCTGAAAAAAAGATAAAATAATCAAGGATAGGATTATGTGCATTGGCGTGGCAAGGACAAGGAACGATATAATAATCGTCGAGGTGGTCATAATAAAAGGGAGAACAATATGAGCTCTCAAAATAATCCTTTCAGAGGCAAAGGTGATCACTGTCATCGTTGTGGCCTAAAAAGTCACTGAAAAAATAAATGCTGGACACATGAACATTTCGTCAGGTTGTATCAAAATTCCTTCAAAAGGAAAGGAAAGAACTGTGGTGCCTCCAATGCTAATGTCCAGATGGGGTCACGTTTGACTCTTAAAGATGATGCCCGGACAGGTCCTTCACATGAATACGATGAGAATATTGTGGCAAATTTGATATTAAAAGATGATATATTTATGATCTCGATGATATTACTCATCTGGAAGCTGGAGACTTCTTTAAGGATCAAAAAGATTTATTACTGGATTTAAAAACAAATAATGTTGTTTTACTTAAAGTTGAAGTACTTAATTTTTTTTGTTAGTTTTTCTTTTGTACTTCTTATGATGTATTTTTATAAATAAAACTTCCAGTCTCCAGTTGGATACAAGATGAGTATTGGAGATTTGTGTCTCCTGGACAGTGCCACAGCTCATACGATACTAAGATAAAAGAAATACTTCTCTCATTTGATTATGAAAAAGGCATGTATTATTATAATATTTGGTAGTACAAAATTGATTGAGGACTCTGGAAGAGCGATCTTATTACTACTCGGAGGAACAATACTGGTAATTGATAATGCATTGTATTGTAATAAGTTTCAATGAAACTTGTTAAGTTTCAAGGTTATTCGCCAAAATGGCTATCATGTTGAGATTGTCAATGAAGGAAAGATTGAATACATTTATATTACTACAATAAATGCAAAGAAGAAAATTGTGCATGAAAAATTACCTGCACTTTCTTCTGGGTTATACCATACAAATATTGGTACAGTTGAATCACATGCCATAGTAAATAAAAGATTTACTGATTCTAATAATTTTATCATTTGGCATGACCGGTTGGGCCATCCCGATTATAATATGATACGCAGGATAATTGAGAATTCACATGGGCATACTTTGAAGAACTAAAATGTTCTTAAGTCAAATGAATTTTCTTGTGTTGATTGTTCTCAAGGAAAGTTGGTTATTAAACCATCAACAACTAAGGTTGGGATGGAATTTTCTGCATTTCTAGAACGGATACAGGGTGATATATGTGGGCCTATTCATTCTGCATATGAACCATTTAAATATTATATGATCTTGATAGACGCATCTACAAGATGGTCACATGTGTACTCATTGTCAACTCACAATATGGCTTTTGCAAGGTTGTTGACTTAAATAATAAAGTTAAGAGCACAATTTTTAGATTATGCAATAAAGACAATTCGTCTTGATAATGCTGGTGAGTTTACATCTCAGACATTTAATGATTATTATTTGTCCATTGAGATAACAATTGAGCATCTTGTTGCTCATGTTCATGCTCAAAATGGTTTAGCAGAGATTGATTACGTCTTCAATTGATAGCTAGACCATTGTTGATGAGGACAAGGTTGCCTATTTCAATATGGGGGCATGTTATTTTGCATGCAGTAGCACTTGTGCGCATAAGGCCAACTAGTTATCATGATATCTCCCCATTGCAGCTAGTTTTTGGTCAGGAGTCAAACATTTACCATCTTAGAATTTTTGATTGTGTGGTATATGTTTCAATTTGTTCCACCACAACGCATAAAGATGGGCCCTCAAAGAAGATTGGGTATATATGTTGGGTATGAATTTCACTCTATTATAAAATATTTGGAGTCTAGAACTGGAGGTTTATATATGGCAAGGTTTGTTGATTGTTATTTTGATGAATCAATATACCCAACATTAGGGGGAGAACATAAACAATTAAAAAATAAGGTAGATTGAAATCCATCTTCATTATCTCATTTAGATCGTCAAACAAATCAATGTGAGAAAGAAGTTCAAAAGTTGATTTATTTGTAAAGTATTGCTAATCAACTGCCGAATGCATTTACTAACCTTTCACGGGTTACCAAATCGCATATCCTAGTTGTTAATGCTCAAGTTTGAGTTGATGTCTCAGTAGGACAACTTGTTAAGGAAAATAAGTCTAGGTCACACTTAAAACGTGGAAGACCAATTGATTCCAAGGATAAAAATCCTCGAAAAAGAAAAGGAGCAAATGATCAAAATGATCAATGGAGACAATTGCTCATGAAGAGCCCCGAGACATAACAAATGGTGATACCACCGAGGAGGTCCAAGTACCTAAAAATAATGAAAATAAAAAATCTCATAAATTATGTCTCGACGAGAAAAAGGTAGAACCAAAATAATATTGTGGTTGATAATAGTTTTGCCTATAATATTGCTATTGAAATAATGCAACAAGATGAGGACTTGAAACTAAAATTTGTCAATGAATATAGATAGAGAAATGATTGGCTAAATTGAAAGGAAGCAATTCAAACAGAATTGGCTTCACTTGAAAAATGTAAAATTTTCGGACCAATTGTTTGAACATCTGAAGGTGTCAAGCCAGTTACAAATGGATATTTGTGCGAAAACGTAATAAAATGATAAAGTCGTAAGATATAAAGCACGACTTGTGGAACAAAAATTTTTGCAAACGTCTGGCATTGATTATGAGGAGACATATTCTCTTGTGGTAGATGAAATTACCTTCGGGTATCTAATAAATTTATCAATTCACAAAAAATTTGAAATGTATCTAATGGATGTGGTCACAGCCTATTGATATGGCTCATTGGACCATGACATTTTTATGAAAATTTCTGAAGCATTCAAACTGCATGAAGCATACGAAAATTTAAAAGAAACTTGTTCAATAAAGCTTAAAAATTCTTATATGGATTGAAACAATCAGGACGGATGTGGCATAATCGTCTTAGCAAATATTTGCTAAAGAAAGGGTACAAAAATGATTCTAGTCCTTGTATTTTTATACAAAGGTCGGAATCTGAATTTGTAATAATATTTGTATATGTTGATGACTTGAACATCGTCGGCACTCCTAAGGAGCTTTCAAAAGTTGTTGAATGTTTGAAGAAATAATTCGAAATGAAAGATCTTGATAAGACAAAAAAATTTCTTGGCCTACAGATTAAATATTTTACCAATGTAATATTTATCCATCAATCAACATACACTCAAAAGGTTTTGAAGCAATTCTACATGGACAAATCACACCCATTGAGTACTCTAATGACGTGAGGTCACTCGATATTAATAAAAATTCATTTCGACCTCAAGAAAAGGATGAGAAAATTCTTGGTGATGAAACTCCATATCTTAGTGTTATTAGGGCACTAATGTGCCTTGTCAACAACACATGATCAGATATTTATTTTCAAGTAAGTCTATTGGTGAGATTCAACTCATGTCCAACAAGAAGACTTGGAAAGATGTTAAGCATATTTTCAGATATCTTCAATGAACAATTGATATGGGATTGTTGTATTCTAATGCATTCAAATTAGAAATGATCGGTTATGCAGATGCGGAATATTTATCTGACCCACATAAAGTCCAATCTTAGACAGGCTATTTGTTCACATATGAAGGTACAACTATATCATGGCGTTTTATGAAACAAACAATAGTTGTTACTTCTTCAAATCATGCAGAGATAATAGCCATTCATGAAGTCAGTTGAGAGAGTGTGTATGGTTGAGATCAATGACTCAACATATTTCACAATCATGTGGTCTTTCTATGCAAACAAAGGTTCTAACAATATTATATGAAGATAATATTGGTTGCATAGCTCAACTGAAGGGAGAATATATCAAAGAAGACCAAACAAAGCATATTTAACCTAAGTTCTTTTTCACACACGATCTTCAACAAAGTGGTAAGATAGATGTTCAACAGATTCGTTCGAGTGATAATCTTGTAGATTTATTCACTAAGGCGTTACCAACGTCAACATTTGAGAAGCTAAGATATAAGATTGAAATATGTCATCTTCAAGATATCAGATAAAGTTTTCATCAGGGGGAGTATAATACACGTTGTACTCATTTTTTCTTAACCAAGATTTTGTCTCATTGGGTTTTCCTGGTGAGGTTTTTAATGAGGCAACACTTAAAGTGTATTACAAGATATGTGTACTCTTTTTTCTTCACTATGTTTTTTCCTACTGAATTTTTCCTATTAAGGTTTTAACGAGACACATTATCTATAAACATCCAAAGGAGAGTATTATGAATTCATTTAATACTAATGTGGATGTTCCATTCACAAATATCTAATGTAATATAAGGTGTGGATGTTTCATTCACACAACATCTAACGTAATGTAATATTTATTACATCCTATAAAAGGATAGCTTACACCCTTCTGAAAACACACACAAAAAGGAGAATAAATAATATACTCTCTACATACTACTTTCAATATTACTTTTGTCTTCACTTTTTGATTTATAATATACTCTCTACATACTACTTTCAATATTACTTTTATCTTCACTTTTTGATTTATTATATTCTTATATTGCTAATATTTTACCACATTAATCAATTTTACTATTCATAATTAATAGTTTTTTTAAAATTCATTTGTGTTTTTTTTATTTTTAGTATGTGATGTATTCTAATTATGAAAAAATTATATTATAAATTATAATAATTAACAACTTAGAATATTTTTTTAAAAATACATTAAAAATTTGATCAACTCCAAAAATTCTATATTTCATATAAATTATTACAATTGGAGTAACATGCATTATTTTAAAATTACATAAATAAAGTATTGTAAATCACAATATTAACAACTTAAACTATTTAAAAGTCAAAAGATAGCCACATAAACTGAGACAAACAGAATAATATATATCGAGCTTCTTAGGATCAATTAGAGAAGAGAAAGTTGCAAGAATATACACTTTAAGAGTTTATATTACCAATCATGTCAATTATCAAGAATATTTACAAATTTAAGTTTTTATTTACCTCCATGTCAACTCTTAAGAGTTTATATTTTTTATTTTTTTTAAAAAAATACTTATTTAATGTGCATTTAATCCTAGTACAAAAAGGAATTTATTTATGATTTTGCATTGTTTTTATTTGTGTATATCATGGTTATTAAATTACATTACTCCCTCTGTCTCAAATTAATTGAATTTTTGAGATTTTTTTCAATGTTCAAAATAGTTGAATTATTCAAAGTTCAAGATGAATGTTTAGAATTTTTTTCATATTTATCCTTTCATTTATTGAAGTTTTATATTTTCTAACAGATAAATTACACTAAATTTGTAATACCCCACAATTATATTCATACGATCCGATTTTCTTCATTGTAAGTATATAGACTTGAACCTAGTGATGTCTTACATGTACCTATATTTTAAGGAACATTCCTATATGTGTGAATAGTATTAAAAGTGAATTAGGTTCATAAGACACCCCTAGTACTTAGTCGAGTTCAAAACTTTCCTATTGATTGAGTTTTTCGCATTAGATTATGCAAGAGTCAACCTTAAATGACCATAACTCTTAGCACACAGAGAATTAGATGTCCCATGACCTACCAAATAAAAGCTTTTTCAATTAGCTTTCCAACACAATTAATTTCACCTCATTTGGAGTTCAGATTCAAAAGTTATGATCATTTTACTGAAGATTGAAAGAGTAGAGTTGGACATACGAAACCTATTACGAGTCGTGGATTAAACTACGACCCGTACTTTTCACTCATGAAAAAAGTCCTGAAAAATCAATTTTGAGCCCCAGACTTTACGGATCCATCTACGGGTCATAGGTTGGGCTCGTGGATCGATCCAGTAACTCTAAAATTTGATAAAAAATTTACGGAAGGGTTCTTACGGGCCGTGGAATCTCCTACGGGCCATAGATGGGCCTATGGATGACTTTGACAACGTTTTAAGAAGGGTTATTTTGGTCTTTTTTCCACCCTTTTAAAGTCTACACCTGATGTTTTTACACTTATATAAGCCCCTAAACATAACTAATCAGTCTATTTACGCTCAAAACCTATTCCAAGACTTTTAAAAAGGTTCCAAGAAGAGAATAGTTAGGGTTTCAAGAGAATCAAGAAGCGTTCTTCAAAGTTCTTCAAAATTTTGAATTTTCAGGTATGTAAGACTACTCATAGCGTTGGATTGAGTTCATCCACATGCCCCACATGTTGATTTCTCATAATTGAGTTTGAGTAGAGTTTTACCCTAATTCTTGAATTAAATTCTTGAGTTGTCTATTGTCCGTTTCTTTGTATATAAAAATATAGTGATGATGTTCATGAGTGTAACGACCCAAATTTTTTTTAAACTTCTTATAGTTGGTCTTGTATGATGTTATACTAGTCATGGTTGAATTTTGGTATCCATGGGTTGAGTTTAAGTGGTCGAATACAAAACGGATCATTTGGTGGCCTAGAGAGGCCGTTTGAGCAGTATACTTTGAGGAGAGATAACTATTGATGCGGGTTGAACCGTGTGAGCCACTACATATCAAATTTAATCTCTTTGAGTTATATTCGCAACGCAACTAGTCTCACTCAATTCGAAGTTTGTATGAGGAAGTTATGGCCAAAACAGTGAGACTACCCATAAATCAGAAGACGTTGGGAATAGGCCCTAAAAATGGCCCAAGGCTAGGACCAAAGACTGTGTGAGGGTCCACAGTCTGTGTAATGGTCCATGTGGGGGTCTAGTGAGGTCAGGGTGACCAGGACTCAACCCATGGACCAAGTGAAGTCCCACGGACCACCCCACGGTCCGTGAGACCTCAAACGGTCTGTTTGGGGGTCCGT
>JBCEWC010019803.1:0-11235 GCA_038996855.1 Solanum aculeatissimum
GATTCTATGATGGCTTGATCGAGGGTCTTCGGGTCCTCTTTCGCCATGTCACATCTAGGCCCCCTATCCGGGTCGTGCCACCTATAGTAATAACAATTTCTCTTTTAATAGACAAACCTAAGATAATCAATCTCCTCTATTTTGACCTAGATTTATCTATATCCTTGAAATTTAAAAAAAAAAAGTAAATGGTAAGACAAAGAGAGAAAACATAGAAAAGCTTAGATCGATAAAAAAATGTTAAGATTGTGTTTCGATCTGCTGTGATCATCAATTTCTCAAGATTCATTTGAACTGTGGTAAAAATTTCCATTTTAAATTTAAATTTCTTCATAAACAAGTTAAGTATTTTGGGAAAAAATAATTTTAAAAACATCTCAGCCTAAGGAAATTGTTCAAAGTAATTGTTTTTTATCTATCACAAGTTAAATTCATTCCCACAGTACCAATAATGTTTTCCTTTAAAATTTGGCCAAAAAAAATAATGGATCTCCTCTCTTTCTCCCTAGATATACTAGAACTTTCATTCATTAAAGAGCAAGAAATAAATAATAAAAAGAAGAAATAATCAAGATCCTAGATAATTCAACAAAAGAAGATATACATATAGACCAATCAAATGAGTAAGGCATAAGTCTAAACCTCAGAACTTTTCCGCTGTAGCTAAACTTGATTAAAAATCTTGTTACATAGAATGAACACAATCAACGAAGACGGCAAAGTGAGAGCAAAATGTGACTACCTATCTAAATCCTAGTCTCTTTCAGAATTTGTAAAAACTATTTTCGGGTGGTAAAATTGAATGTAGATTCTTGTAATCTTTATTTAGAATACGTTTCCGTTATTAAAGTTCAGTCAACATATATATATTGGTACTTATATAAAGAGAGAACCTTAGGATCATCTAGGGATTTATATAGAAAAGAAGTTAAGGAAAGCCCATTAGGATGGTCTAAGGGTATATTGGTAAATGATCATCTAGGAGTATACAGATAAATTTGGATTAATTTTCACATTTAGTTGATGTACTTTGTGCTTTGATACATGAGTGTAATAAATTCTCTAGATACGTGGGCCTTTTTGTTTCTTTCAGTTTATAATTACATTAAATACTCTCTATAATATTCCTTCTGCATTTTTAAGTTCCATTAATTTGAATTGTAGGTTGAGCAAATGAAGATTTGTTTGACTTTACTAAGACATCATTTCAAGAAAATGTGTTTAATTCACAAGATAATGACATGAAAAGGAATCCAACAAAAATTAGATGTGGTTATTAATTAGTATTACTCCGAAAAAGATAGAAAGAAAGAAAAGAAAAATACTTCCTCCGTCCCAAATTAATTGACTCTTTTAGGCTTTTTTCAATGTTCAAAATAGTTGAATTGTTAAAAGTTTAAAAAAAAATGTTTGAAACTTTTCCATATTTATCTTTTCATTTATTGAAGTTTTTTATTTTCTAGGATATAAGTTACACAACATATTTATGATTTCACAAACGATAATAGTGAAAAGTATGGTGTAAATTTTGTCTTTGAATGTTTTTCTTAATATGTGTGCATTACCTCACAAATTCAATTAAAATGGGATGGAGGTAAAAGCTTTTAGGCATTAAGAGAGAGAAGAGAAAACCATTATTATTTTCAACTACCCTTTTCCTGTTTATCTTCTTCCCCATTGGATACTTTGACATAAGCGGCATATTTTATTTGGGGTTGGAAATTATAACTCATTCTTCCTAAAATAAATTATTATTATTATTAGTTTAGGAATTCGGACTAAAGTTGGCCATTGTCTCAACTATATAAAATATTGCACTAGTCCCCCAACCTATGATCAATTTTTCAGCGACACACTATTTTCTTACAGGAATTCTATTATCGCTAAATTCAATTAATGGTGATGATGTAGACATGTTGTTATGACTCTCTCTCTCTGTGTGTATGTGTGTATGTGTGCATTTATGAAACTAACACCTAGTGAAATACTTGACCCTGAACCGATCCTTGTCGAACAAGTATGCTACTAGTGTAATGCTTAAGAGAACAAATAAGTATTTCAGGACTTAAATTAAGCATTTGACCGACAAGCCCCTGTTAACATCACCTAAAGTAAACTTAGTAAATCTCAACAATTCATAAAGAATAAAACTACATCATATGTGGACCGTTCAGGCTACCATAATATTTAGAAATATATAAACTAAACACATATATTGATACACGATCAAGGAAAACATGTAACCACAATAAAAAAAACAACAAAACTAACACAGCTAATAATGTCTATCGATATACTACAAATTTTGCAAGTTCTAAGAGTAATATATTTGGCTAGGATGGGCTCTAACCTACTCCTCATTTGTACAAACCAAAATACTACAAACCTTTAGATCAAACAACTCCTGAAGAAATAGAAGCTGACCAATCTACTGAAACGCGGCTACATTATTAAGGAGATGTCACAACTCAACCTACTGCATTATGCGGGCAACTATTCTAATACTTAGATAGGATAACTTTAAATTTTCAACCAACTAAATCATGTGGAGGATAAATAATCATAGGATAATACTGAAGAATTCATGTTATTACTAATCTTGAGTGTAAGGAAAATTTAAAATTTTGAAAAAGACAGCTAACATCCCCAAGGATTCTAGTCTAAAGAAGTATAAGAGCTTCTAAGAATATAGATAAAATAAAATAATAACATAGCTCCCACCATTAAGTTGTATTGTGATACTCTTTATTGATGATATTCAGGTATACTTCCGAAGCTGTGAGCAACATGCCCAACACTTGAGGGTTGTACTCCAAATAGTGAGGGACCACCGACTCTACGCTAGGTTTTCTAAATATGAGTTCTAGTTAGAGTCCGGGGTGTTTCTAGGGAACGTGGTGTCCAAAGATGACATTATGGTAGATCCAACTAAGATTGAGGCTATTCGTGATTGGGCTAGGCCCACAACAATTACTAAGGTCAGGAGTTTTGTTGGTTTAGCTGGGTATTACAGATGGTTTGTCGAGGGTTTTTCTACTAATGCTACACCATTGACACACGAGGATGTTTCATTCATATGGTCTAAGTAGTGTGAGTCTAGTTTTCTAAGGCTCAAAGAGTTAATGACTTCAACTCCTATTTTGACTCTACCAGTTGAGGGCGAGGGTTTTACTGTGTATTTTGATGCCTCCAGGATTGGCCTAGGATGTGTTCTGATGCATCGAGGTTGAGTTATTACTTATGCCTCTAGACAGTTGTGCCCTCATCAGCAGAACTACCCCGCATATGATTTAGAGTTGGTGACGATAATATTTTAGCTTAAGATATGGTGGAACTATTTATACAAAGTCCACTATGAGATTTACATAGATCATTGCATCCTGTAATACATTATCAGCTAGCAAGACATGAATTCCATGTAGAGGCAGTGGATTGAGTTGCTAGCTGATTAGGATCTCTCCATTCTTTATCATTTGGACAAGGAAAATGTAATGTGGATGCCTTGAGCCAGAAGGCAATCTGTATGGGTAGCCTATCTTACTTGCCTATTGTGGAGCAACCTTTGGCCTTGGATATCCAGTCTTTGTCTATTAGGATGGTGAGGTTGGATATTTTAGGTTCCAAACCTGTGTTGGCTTATGTTAGGGCATAGTCCTCCTTATTTGATCATATTTGTACCAGAAAGCATGAGGGTGAGGCATTAGCAGCCCTCAAGGATCAAGTTTTACAGACTAATAGTGGCCTAGTAACTATAGATTCAGATGGGGTCCTCAGATTTGACGACTGATTGCGTGTCCACAGAGTTGGAGATTTGGTTCGGCCTATTTTTCATGAGGCTCATCATTCAAGGTATTCTATCCACCTGGGCACAACGAAGATGCATTAGGATTTGTGATGAGTGTATAACACACACTCATTTCTCACTCTTTTCTTATGATTTTATGTTGTTAATTTAATAACTTGAGGCTAATTATGCTTTGAACGGTGCTTGTTTCAGGTACATCTGGTTTAGATTTGGCTTTGCCGGAGAGAATTGAAGTTGAAGCGGAATTGGTGCTAAAAGGAGTTGAAAGTTGTACAAAATGGTACCCGAAAACATAAGTCTCTGCAAATCTGGCCTTCAGGTCCGCGAACGTGGAGTAGTGGACCACAAAGGGGTGTGAATGCACCTAAATCTGACACGTAGGTGGAGCAGCAGGAGACTACACTCTGTGATTGCAGAATGCTTAGGCGCGAATGTGGAGGTTTAAGAACCTTTTGACCTCTGCGAACACGGTCAAAGCTCCGCGAACATGGAATACTTAGGCGACTAGCATCAGGGTGGAATCATAAATGCACCATTTGAGCTCCAATTCACATATACATGCACTCCCAACCCTTGTTCTTCATACCTGGAGATACGGTGAATAGAGACAAAAAATTGTATATGAATTTAAAGAGAGAAATACACACCTTAGTGTAGATTTTAGTTCAGGGTGAAGATTTAGAGCAAGTTTTCTACAAATTCTTGAGTGGATTGAAGAGTGCGAGCTTTACTTGTATTTATCTTTCATCACTCTTTCTCTCCTTGTTATTGAATGCATAATTTGTAGATATAATTAAGCATAGATGTTAATTTATTTATGTGTCTTGATTATTTCTCTTTCTTTCATGCTTAGTTGATGATTTACTTGCAAAATCAAGTGGGTTCTTCCCAAATCACTTTGAATTGATTAAATTGATTTATGGGTAGATGCTTACCTTCAGGTTTAACTTATAATTTAAGGTCGCGAACTTAAATCTAGATTACATCTTTGATTTTTGTTTTAATTAGAGTAGTTGAAGTGGATGGTTTGCATGATAGTCATGGGTTTATGTGTTTGGGTCTTCAAAACGGACTCAACGACTAAGGCCTAGGGAAGTTTGCTTTGAGGCGCTCAAGCCAAGCGTGTCTTTGAGTGTCTCATATAAGAGGTCGTAATAAGCTTTGGAAAAGCACCACATTGTCGTAATTGAGGTGTGCTTACAAGCAACCTAGCCTACCAATAGAGTTAATTAGATGTTAAGTGTGACAGATCAATTGAATTTCAATTGATTCCTATATTCCCTATCCTTGCTCCCTTGATTGATCAATCCTTACCCCATTTTCCCTTTCTTATTAGGATTAGTAGTTAGTTTATCCTCCCTTAATTTAGTTAGAAATTTCTAGAAACTCGCTCACCAAATCAAATTTAGTAGCTATCGGTCC
Organism: Solanum aculeatissimum; assembly: GCA_038996855.1. Lineage (NCBI taxonomy): Eukaryota > Viridiplantae > Streptophyta > Magnoliopsida > Solanales > Solanaceae > Solanum > Solanum aculeatissimum. The sequence continues at coordinate 5,228 of JBCEWC010019803.1, forward strand.
TTTAGCTAATTCAATGACCGATATATTATTCCTTGTGGGATTGGACCCAGCCTCAAAAGTTGGGTTATTATGTTGATGATGACCGCCCCTACTTCCATTGAGTAGCTGGGTTGGGCGACATCAATTTGAGGCAGGTATGAAGAGAGATAAAACCAATTCTATAACTCATTGTCTTAACTTTAAGTAAGTAAAGATCGAGGACAAGAGACCCGATAGATAGCTTCAGAAGTTACAAATTCTTGAGTGGAAGTGGGAGAAGATTACCATGGATTTTATGATGGAGTTGCATCAGACTTCCAAGGGTATCAAATACTATCTAGGTCATTGTGGATCGACTGACCAAGTCAGCTTATTTCATTCTAGTTCGATCTTCCTATAGTGCTGAGAGGTTAGCCCGTGTGTATATTAAGGAGATAGCCCATATTCATGGGATATGAGTGTCCATTATATAATATTGGGTTTACTGTTCACCTCTAGCTTATGGAGAGTTTTCAAGAAAGTGTTGGGCACCAAAGTCGACCTTAGCACAATATTTCATCCACATACTGATAGCCAATCAGAGCATACTATTCAAGTCCTTGAGGACAGGTTGCGGGCTTGTGTATTGGAGTTTTGCGGTCAATGGGATCAGTTTCGGCCTCTAGTTAGTTGAATATAATAATAGCTACCACTCAAGAATTCATATGTCACTATTTGAGGCTTTATATGATAGACGTTACCATACTTCTGTTGGATAGTTTGAGTCCACAGAGCCAAGAACGTGTGACACCGACTTGCTTCAAGAGGCTTTATCCCTAGTCCATGTGTTTTAGGGCAAATCGAGGTTAGTCCAAAGACGAGCCCAAAGTTATGTTGATCATAGATGTCAACCTTTATGTTTTGATTTTGGTGATCGAGTGTTCCTGTGGGTATCACCATTAAAGGGGTGATGAGATTTGGTATGCGAAGTAAGCTTAGCCCCTGATATCAAACCATTTGAGATTCTGAGGAGAGTTGATGTTATTGCTTATGGTTATCCTTGCTTCCTTCATAATCAGGTATTCATCCCATTTTTCCTGTTTTGATGTTGCGCTGGTATGTGTCAGACGAGTCTCATGTGTTACAGTATGATTCCATTGAGTTAATTGATCGATTGACATTTGTTGAGGAGTCAGTAGCCATATTGGTCAGTGATGTCAAACAGCTTCGCTCCAGAATTATACCCATGCAGGAGCAGTACCCTAGCCTAATTAACAATTTTGTTATCTAGTAATCAAGGTTTTTGATGTTTCGAATTTGGATCATCCGTCAACTTATGATCAATCTTGGCGGTTCTTTTTTGTTAATTATTGGAATTGAGATAAATTATCATTATTTTTGGGGGTAGGTTAGTAATTTAAATTGACTGTATTTATTTCTTATCAATTCTGAAACTTCAGAATCTTTAGGATTTAGGAATTTATTGGAGCTATCTTCTAAATTTGCAGACTTCTTTCTATTTTTATCTGATTTTAATTTTTCTTTAAAGTGATTTGTTAGGGAATTTTTTAAAGGTTCTCACTATTTACTATTTTTTTGAATATATTCTATTTCTTGCTTCTTGCTTGTTATATATTATGGTTGCTTGTTACATATACTCTTTGCATCTCGGTGTTGCTTTGATTTTTTTTGTATTTTGTTATTCGGTTATTGTAAATTATACTGTATATTTTACTATTTTGCATCGTTGGGCTATTGTTTTCGAGAGACCATATCCTCTTGACCTTTTCTAGTTTGTTGTGTTTTTAGTTCTTAGTGTAGTTTAGTGGAGTTGGGGTCTGATGGTAGATTAGGGTCATGTCGAGGTGGGGTTGAAGGGTAGGGGTATTAGTGATATGAGGGGCGCGAGCTTACTTAAATTGAGAGTAGTTACGTGAAACATAGGATCACTTATAGGAAAGTCAATAAATCTAGTGAAGAGTCTTAAGAGGAGACAAATTAATATAGTGTGTGTTCAGGACTCCAAATGGGTAGGTACCAAAGCTCGAGATATAAAGGGTTTAAACTATGGTACTCGGGTGGCTCTAGGGATAGAAATGGAATAGGTATACTAGTAGATGAGGAGCTTAGGGAGTATGTGGTTGAGGTAAAAAGGATTAATAATAAGATGATATCTATTAAACTTATGGTTGGTATCCATGTAGTTAATGTAGTTAGTGCCTATTAGTTTCAAGTGGGTCGTTATGAGGAAGTCAAAAAACTCTTTTGGAAAGATTTGGATGAGGTTGTGAGAGGTATTCTTGATACAGAAAAAAATCATCATTGAGGATGATTTTAATGGGCATATCAGTGAAACTTTTTGTGGGTTTGACAATGTTCATGGAGGCTTTGATTTTGGGACAAGGAATGGAGGTGGGACAGCTCTCTTGGATTTTGCTAAAGTCTTTGAGTTGGTTATTGCTAACTCATGTTTCCCAATGAGGGAAAATCACTTGATTACATTTTGTAGTTCGGTAGCTAAGACTCAGATTGATTACTTACTCCTCTGGAAGGGTAATATAAGCCTGTGTAAGAATTGCAAGGTTATTCTGAGTGAAAATATTTCCACTCAGCTTAGGCTTTTAGTGACGGATTTAGTGATTAAGAGGGAAAAGAAGAAGAAGGTCATTTATGCCTAACCAGGGATTAGATAGGGAGGCTTGTATCTTGCCATTTATCGGGAGATAGAAGAAAAGTTGAGTAGTTTAGGGGCTTGGAGTAGTAGCAGGGATGTAAACACTATGTGGGACACTACTATTAGTTGTGTTAGAAAAGTAGCTACCGAGGTTCTAGGGGTTTTGAGAGGGACCTTTGGTAGACGTCAAGGTGATTGGTGGTGGAATGGAGAATTTCAAGGAAAAGTAAAAGCCAAGAATATTTCTTATACAAAGTGGTTGGAGTGTAGAGATGAGGATGAAAAATGAAGGCTTAAGGATATTTATAAGATAATGAAGACAGAAGTGAAAATGGTAGTGATAAGTGCTAAGAAAACAATGTTTGAGTGCTTGTACGTGGAGCTAAGTGATAAAGGCGGGGACAAAAGATTATATAGGCTCTTAATATAGAGAGCGAGAGAAAAAATCTCACGACTTGGACCAAGTGAAGTGCATCAAGGATAAGGAGGGCGAGGTGTTGATGGATGAGACTTCCATTAAGTTAAGGTGGCAAGCTTACTTTCATAATCTCTTAAACAAAAAAGGAGATAGAGATATCGAACTGGGTAAGTTGGAACACTCTAATAGTCATCAAGAATTTGGTTATTGCAGGCGTTTCAAAGCTAAGAAGGTTAGATGTGCTATTAGTAGGATGAAGAGAGGGAGTGCAATTAGACCCAATGAGATTTCAGTGGATTTTTGAAAGAGCATGGTCAAGGATGATATTGAGTGGTTAACTAGGATATTTAGTACTATTATGAAGACTACTAAGATGCTTGATGAATGGAGGAGGAGTACAATGTTTCCATTGTACAAGAACAAGGGTGATATTAACAATTATAACAATTACCAGGGTATCAATTGTTAAGGCACACTATGAAAGTCTGAGAGAGAAGATAAAGATGATAAAATGAGTGTCTATCTTAGAGAATCAGTTCAGATTCATGTCGGGGCGTTCAACTACTAAATCAATTCACCTTGTTCGGTGACTAGTAGAGAAACATAGGAAAAGAAAGAAGGACCTTTATATGGTGTTCATTGATTTCAAGAAGGTCTATGAAAAAGTTTTGAGGGATGTCCTATGGAGGTTTCTATAGGTGAAAGGTATTTTAATGGTATATATCAGGGTGATAAAGGACATGTATGACAGAGCCAAAACTCCAGTACGAACGGTAGGAGGAAACTCATAGTATTTTCCTGTTGAGATGTGACTTCATCAAGGATCTATGTTGAGCCCTTTTCTTTTTGCCTTAGTAATCGATAAGCTGACACGGTTCATTCAGGAGGAGGTTGCATGGTGTATGCTACTTGCATATGACATAGTACTGATTGAAGAGACTTAGGGTAAAGTTAATGATATATCAAAGGATTGGAGACATACTCTGGAATTCAAAGGGTTCAAACCAAGTAGGACAAAAATAGAATACTTAGAGTGTAAATTCAGTGTTGTGAGGGATGAAGCAAACATTGCAGTGAGGCTTGCCACTCAATCTATTCCCAAGAGAGATATCTTTAAATATCTTGGGTCCATCATGCAGAGTAGTGGTGATATCGATGATTATGTCACACATCATATTGGGGCAGCATGGATGAAGTGGATGCTTGTCTCTGGATTATTGTGTGATAAGAAAATACCACCTAAACTTAAAGGTAAGTTTTACAGAATGGTGCTTAGACCGTCTTTTCTATATAGGGTGGAGTGTTGGCCAATCAAAAACTCATACGTTCAGAAGATGCAGGTCACAAAGATGAGGATGTTGAGATGGATGTGTGGACATACCAAGAGTGATAAGATTAGTAATGAGACCATTTAGGAGAATTTAAAAGTGGACCCTATGGTTGGCAAGAAGAGGGAATCGAGACTGTGATGGTTTGGACATGTGTAGAGAAGAAGTATTGATGTTCTTGTTAGGAGGTGCAAGAGGATGGGTTTAGGAATTACACGAAGAGGCAGAGGTAGAACAAAAAAGTATTGGAGAGAGGTGATCAGATAAGATATGAAAAACCTTCATCTCACCGAGGACATGACCTTAGATAAAAGGAATGGAGGTGACATATTAGGGTAGAACGCTAATTGGTTAGTATGGGTAGCCATGTGATATAGTAGGTTAATAGGATTAGTCATGTCTTTATATCATGTGTTATATCTATTTGTCTTATATTTGTTACTTTATCATATTTTTACATACAATCATTTGCTTTTCATTATTAGTTGTTTTCCTTTTCTCCTTTCTTTTTCATTTTTTTTATGTCTAGTATTTTCTATTTATAGGGCTTGATTTTGAGACAAGGGTTTTTGGGAAACAACCTCTCTATCTCTATGAGGTAGTGGTAAGGTCTGCATACATTTTCTCCTCCCCAGACCCCACCTGTGTGATTAGACTGGGTATGTTGTTGTTGTAGAGCATTTCTATATAGACCCCAAGTCATTTATGACTTGCTAGCACTAATAGTTCGGTCATTTGTTTGGAAGTTGTGTAGTTTTCCATCTTAAAGGACTGGTTAAAGTTAAAAACATGAGTTTAGCAGTAAAGTCTGAGTAAACGGGCCCATAATCAAAATTTGATGGTTCCATCAGCTCCGAAATGATCAAATTATGTTGGAAACAAAGTTGGTTAGAGTATCATGATTTTTTTTTGTGTTAGTTTGTATTGAGTTTTGCATTTTATCATTCAAAATAGGCTAGTAATTGACTTTAGTCAACATTCTTGAAAAATGTGTTCAAATGAAAATTCTGACACTGCAGTTAGTTTTGGAACATCGAGTTTGGCCTACAAAAATGGTTCATTCAATTTTTATGGCTTCTGGGTGAATTTTGGGCCCATTGATGGAAATTGAGTAAATATGAAATTAGGAAGTGGGACACACATTTGATCGTAATGACCTCGTATAGGAATTCCAACTGCGCCATTGGATCTGGAACGTCAAAGCTGGTATGGTTACATAGTTTGTTTGTGTAAATTAGACTCTGAATGAGTTTCGAAAACCCGTTGGAAAAAATAGAAGTTGGCTGAAATCTGGTGCAGGACCTAATACTCCGCTTTTGAAAAGCAGGGCTCGCATTCGTACCGATGACAGTTAACTTGAAAGACCTCTCATTTTTTGGAATAAATATAGGACTTAATTAAATAGGGAAAAATTGGCTAATAGAATTTAGACTTATTTTTATCTATATGGCAGTTTTAAATATTATTTTTGTGACATAACTATGTTTCATCTTAATAGAAGAACATTTCTCTCTTTCATAGTATAATTGCTTAGGAATTCATTAAAAGATTTTTATATATGTCTCAAAAGGGAAAAAACTAAACACCTTATAATCAAAGGAGCTTTTCAAAAGCTTACCTCAATAACATC
>JBCEWC010019804.1:0-11235 GCA_038996855.1 Solanum aculeatissimum
GACTATTTGAAGTACACTGCCGAAACTGTCCCTCTAGGCCACTAACTAGCCCAATTTGCATTCGGCCACTTAAACTCGACCCGTGGCTACCAAAAATCAACCATGGCTTGTAGTACATAATAGAATTCCAACCATAAGTAGATTTTGAAAATTTTAGAGTTGTTACAAATACTTTTCCAACTTACTAGGTTCAACTCACGACCATCTTCCATGGGATGTAGTTCCTTTTGCAACCCATAATTTTCACTCATAGAAGTCTATTTTTCCCCTAGAAATTTTTTTCCAACTCCTAGACACCTTTTATGATCCATTTTCATGACCCATAGATGAGTTTACAGATCATAAAATAGATCTCATAGACGGTGCATCGGTTTAGTTTCCTACAATTGCTTCCTTATATTGACTTTTCAACTTCTGCGGTATTACACATGGATTCATAGATTATTAATTTTAGAACATGTAATTTTGAGGAATCGATGTATAATCATGTAAAATAATATCAATTTAATCATAATTGAAGTGACTGAGAAAGTATGATAATTCTTGGTAGATGTTGCAACCCAGTGGACAGTTCTCTACTAAATCAGCATATGAGATTGTGAGAAAGAATAGGGATCACATTTTGTGTCTTGAAAACATATAGATCAAACACATTCCTTTCAAGATTAGTTTTTTTCTAATCGAGAGTGTGGAAAAGGAGAGTGCCCACAGAAGAAAATCTGAAGAAAATGAGAATCTCATTGGCTTCCAGGTGGTACTATTATGATAATGGAGGAGAGGAAACTATGTCCCACCTTTTTCTAACAGCCCCCATTGCCTTAAGGCTATGGAGGGAGTTTGTTTCTTGTGAAGTATTGAGCATCGAGGGAGCACACATGCAACAACAAATTAGCAAATGGTGGAAAATGGATATCTCTAAGAAATTGCAACTATCATGAAGGCTACTCCTATGATAATCGTGTGGATCCTATGGAAAAGGAGAAATGTAAGAAGATATGGAAGGATATGTCATTTGAGTCCCTAGTATATCAATGTAATCAGTTGATTTACTATGTAACTAGAGTGAGATATCCTTGGGTTTTAGTACCTAAGGACTGGACAGAAATCATTCATACTCTCCATAAATACAAACCACAATTGTATCATCTAGCAGTCAAATGGGAATTTCCTAGAGCTGACTGGATAATGTGAAACAATGATGGGGCTTTTAGCGGTAATCTAGGTCCTAGTTCCTATGTCTTTTGCCTTCAGGATAGTTGTGGGGATCTTAAGTATACAAAGGCAATTGAAATAGGAATCTCTACAACAATGGAACCCGAGGTAATGGGAATTTTGAATTGTCTTAGGTTTTGCAGAGATAGAAAGCTTGGTAATATGTTGATTGAAACTGATTCCCTTAGTATCAAAGAGATTGTTAATGGTGAGTGGAAAATACCTTGGAGAATCATTGAACGTCTACAAGAAATAAAGCTATATATGATCAACACATAGGCAGAAATCAGACATATATATAGAGAAGCAAATGAGTTAGCAGATAGGATAGCAAATCATGAATTTGAGTGGGGAGGGATAGTACAATGTCATTATTTTCCATATCTTCCAACAACATGCAGGAGGATTGCCAACATAGATAAGGCCCAGATTTACAACTTAAGGATCAAGACAAGGAAAATTAGAGCATAAGGAGACTATACAGAGGTAGCAAAAACTAACGTTAGGAGTAAATATATACATGCAGAGTATCCTAACTTCTAGATACTACTCCTACAAAGTACACTTTTCAGCTTACAAAATAGTATCCATCGAAAAAGAGGGCTTAAAGATAGGTTGGGACTAGAACTGAAGCATCTTACATCGATGGAAGAACCATGAAGGCAGAGAGTATAAACAACAACAGTACCCATATTATCATGTTATCTAGAAGGAAAACAAAGTCATGGATCTAGGGTTGTCAAGGTCGATACACAAGACAAACAACTTACTTACCCAAAGAACCTCTCACATGATGCAATACCAAGCACCTCACTCGAAGATCCCAAATTGTCACACTGTAGACGCAAGATATTGTCAGAGCAAATGGGTAAAGGGGTTAAAGGTCAAGGTAGAGGATGTACCTGATATGTAGATTGCAAGAACAATGACCCACACAAGACACCAACATCTACAAAGGAGGTTGATTACATAGAAGAGAGCTCGGACGAAATGGTGGTTGTTCAGAGCTTCAAGAAACATCGAGCACCGAGCAGATTGGAGTATTCTAGCAGTCTCAATTAGGAAAGTGAAGGGACAACATATAAGGGTTTGGGCATTTGTAAGGGTGTGTGGTCTAGGCTTTTCGGTTCGCATTACCACTATATATATATAGTCATTATTTATGCTAATAAAAGGCCTAGTGCCAAATTGAATTAAAAAAAGACCTAAAAAGAAATTCTTAATTCATAGTTGAAGTAGCATAATGCATGGGTCTATGTAAGAATCAATTAAAATCTTACAATTTTAACTTGAATAAACCATAATATTGAAGAATACCATGAATTGAAATCAATAAAATTATAACCATGAAGAGTCGGCATAATGATCCCATGAATTCGGTAGAACTAGAACTTGAAGAATTTAGATCTTTAGGAACCCAATGAATGAATGAAGTCCATTGGTGAATTCTCACATACTAAAACGATCCAACTACGCCCTAGGTGTAACATGACAATTAGAATTTAAAAGAAAAAATTCATCTAAGCCTCTTAGCATACCAAACATACATAAGGTAAGTAAAATAATGAAGATGTGGAAGAGCTCATAAAATAGCCAAAAGTCATAGCATAACAAGGGAAAATAAAGACAATATAGACCTTTTTACAATATTTGTCTGAAAGCCTCTTATCATAGATGAGTTACTAGGATAGGCCCTAGCTAACTCGAACTCTGAAAGGAGCAATAAATAAGGTTGTAAACAAGAAATCATAACTCATCCTCAAAACATAAGGACTCAACAACTTCAAGTACTGGATAAAGCTCTAACCACTTGGAGGATGAGAATGCTCGTCAATCCCTACATAATAACCTAATGTAGGCAAGAAAAGTATGTGTTAGTACTTTGAATATACTAAGCATGTGAGCAATGTAATAAGTCATAAATCATGATATGAAATTGACCAATGTAAAAAGCGTGATGAAAGAATCATAAACCAAAAGCAAAATATGAATATGATTAATGAAAAAAAAATCATAATGGAAATTATAAGAGTCCATGTGGCACGACCCGATCCCGGTCATAATAGCATCTACTAGATCCCACCTATAGGCAAGCGAATTACCCAACCACAAGGTACTTGTCCTAGCTCTCTAGTCATAACCAAAATCAATACAACAATATAAGTCATCAAAACCTACCTAGAACCTGGAAGTCAACTGTACAGAGCTACAATGGACATAAGGATATATCATATACATATATCAATAACTATTAAAAATACAAAACTAGGAGTGCACCTACAAATACATAATCGTACTATACAAGACCAATATCTGAAAGCAAAAGAAGGACATCAAGAGGAAGGAGACTACGATGAAGCCAAAGCTTTTAGTGCTCATCCAAAAGTTTCCCAAGCACTCCCAAATCCCTAAAATTAATGCCCCCGAGAAGAACCTAGACCTGCACTATGGAAAGATGCAGAAGTAGGGGTAAGTACCAGAATAAGGAACCCAGTAGGCATCATCGGCAGGCCGAGTGAAATATAGTAAATCTAGAAGAGTTAAATATAAAGAACTTCAATAGGTCTAGCCCAAATCAAAACTTAAATCAAGGAAACCATATGTCTAGAAATCCTCAAACCACAACAGAGCCAACTAAGTAATGAATAACAATAACCTGAACCAACCCATGTGATAAGAAATGATAACCTGAACTAACCCAAGTGATGAACAATGATAACCTAAACCAACCGAAGTGATGAACAACGATAACCTGAGCCAACCCAAGTGATGAACAATGGTACCAACTGATAAGACTATGTAGGCCCATACCACATTATCCCCAACTGAGACATAGCACTGTACGCTGGTGCAAATCCCTAATATCTATGCATGTACACCAATTGGCCCCTTATAAGCCCAGAAAGTACACCCTGACATAATCTGATCAACCAAATCATAATAGAACCCAACTCCTAATGTCCCATGATCACAGGTTGGCTATACGTGGGTGTAAAGCCCTAGTATCTAAGCTTGAATGCCCTTTAAGCCCCTAGAGGATACAACGACACATAATTAGGGTGTGAATATGTCTGTGGATCCATGGGAAATCAATCAGGGGGCCTCTCCCCAACAATCACATATCAAATGGTTTCTCAACTTTGTGCTACCATGTGGTACCTGATCCAAAATATACATGCATATTAGTGGGACATATCCCCCACGAAAGAAAGAATCCCTCTCGAATAATCAAATGTGTCTCATCTCAAAATGTCAATCATAGGGCCCCACCCCCAAAGTGGAATTAGCGGGGTCCTTGACCACAAATATCAATCAATGGGGCCTAGACCCTAAAGTGGAATCAGTGGGGTCGTCGACCCACAATATCAATCAATGAGGCCTAGCCCCAAAATATAGTCAACGAGGCTTCAGAACCAAAGCAACGACCAAAGCTCGAACCCTTTTAGAATCATCAGCCCGGTCTCGGACACCCAAACATGACCACCAGAGAATTAGACCACAGGGCACGTCAACCTGGATCTCAAACACTCAGACATGGCCACCGAACACTTGAAGTACAGGGTGTGTCATCTAGGTCTCAGAGTGTAGGACCAGTCAATCTCTCTCTAGCCTATCCGGATATGGATCCCCCAAGTCATACCATCTCTCCCAATAAAATTATCCCCATCTCACCACATAATCCACCAACTCACTCAAATAAATACAGATGACCCAGGATAAGATAGAATGAACTAGCACACAATAACTATCAACGGTACATAGGAGTGTGTTTATATCATAAATCACCGTGGAGTCAGTCCCAACAAAGGCCAAGTATGTCATAACCTCGTCAATCACAAGTTACCAAAGTAAACACAAATAATCACAGTTTATCATATGTATCCTAGACAACTAAACCCAGCAAAGTCATATTTATACCAGAATTAGGCCAGAGTATGGTATATAATCAATACATAGTCTCTTTGTCATCATATATCAGTAGCAATAGGCTATACACATTCATACAAGTATGAGTCAAAAGTCAGAACACATGAGTGTCCTAGGATACTAGCCCATATTTGGCACTTAACAAGCCCCTTCTCTGTGTAAAGCAACTCATAAGACAGCGTCAGTGTAACCTAAGCTAAGGATCAAGAGTCTATACAATTAGAAGGATGCCACCTACACCGAATCATTCTGCAGCCCAACTTCTATAAGGATACCACATAAGGCAATCATTTGTCGGTCCACTGAAAATGTGACCTTCTCAACCAAGATGCCAGTCCCCAGAACTAACCCATGTAACTAGTGCCTCATCACAAATAGCCTAGAAAGCCCATAGGATATAACCTACACCTCACTAACAGGGTCACACTCCCATCTCTAACCCATCAGTGGGTCAGTGTTAATGCATCTCATACTATAGGTCTTAAGGCTCCTTTAGGGGTACAACTATGACCGTCCCCAGAACATGGTGTATTTCTCAAATCACTAAAATATGGCATAAGTACATAACAAATAACAGTAGTATAAAGGATCATATAAACTATGGGGCAAAACAAAATCATGTTTAATCATGAAATTCTACCACAAGTACTCAAATCATATATAGATACTAGATTTAGTGCTCATAGTAGCATGTAATCACGTGTCAACCTTATTAGCTAGCATATATCGGTAGCCTCAATTGACACACACATAAATATGAATGTTAAGCTCAGTGTACATACCAATCAAATGGTCGTAGTCCCTGGAAGCCCCATTTAGGCCCTCTCGTAGTCATATAGTGTAAGAACTCAAACAGTATAGCAGTTATAGCCATCACAACCCTCAATACAATAACTATCACCTTATGACATCATATACAACATACAAACCACATCCATCCATATACAACGTATACTTCACAACTAAATCCATAAATAATACATTTTTACACATTTTTGTTCAAATATGCATGCGTTTCAACATAGTTTGAGGTTCAAAAAAATCCTAGCCTACCTAGTAACTGGCGTCTCGTGCTTTGAGCTAATCCAGGCAAGTCTTTCTCTTCTGAATTGCCTCTTGACACTGCTCAACTATCAATATATAATTCATGAGGTTAACACGGTCACATTGAATGTAAAATCTTAGTAAATAGAAGAAATTACATCAATTATGACTAAAACGGGAAAAATAGGGCTGAAACCTGAAATGCCAAACCAACCCCCATAAAATGATCTCTACATCACCCTGAGTACATTGCCTGAAATGGAGCCCAAAATAGATCTAAGAAGACAGAGAAACGACTTAAAAACGAAGTTGTATTTCTTATCAGAAAATATTTCTTAAATTACTTCTAGGTTAAATTCTACAAAAATACAACCAAATTAACAAAATCCAAGCATACCACAATGTTTCTCTCAAAAAATAGAACTTTTGATACAAATTTCACTCAATTCCATCAAGAAATCACTGAGATGTCGCAATGTGAAGTTTTTGATCATTTCCGATAGTCATTAGCGAAAAAGTAGAGATTTTATATCTAATGCCAAAATCAAATTCTAACACCTCCACGGTGTTCCTCCCAAAAACCTGGTTCACGTAGAATTTTGAATCACACAAATCGAATGAAAACTATACTCGAAAAAATGGTGGAATGTCGAGGGGAAATATTTATACATATATAAGCTAATTTCCCCGGAAACCATATATATATACACTATAATGTTGCTTCCATCTCACTACCACATGGCATCACCTGATCACGCCACATGGTAGTAGCAGCATGTGCCATGTGCCCCCTCTGTTTCCATTAATACTTTAACCCTTTTTTCGTCATTTTGGGCTCATCCAAACTCTTTGTTTTGCAAACGAAATATGTAGCTATATGGATTTTGACATTTTGGATTCAAAAGTGCAGTCAGAATTTATAACGGAGCTTCCTACAATAAAGTGAGGGTCCTAGTTCTGTAGACACAATGTTTAATAAAAAGCCCCAAGGGGTAAAATCGCATCCAGACGCCCCCGATATCAAATAAGGGGTTGTCCTAGACCAAAATTAACATTTTGGAGCTAACTGCGCTATTAAAATTCTCATCCAGGGCATTATTTCTGAGGGAGTTGACTACGTTAATTATTAACCAATTCTGGTGGCCAAATTTGCAATCCATGATATAATTACACCGGATATGCTCTTAGCCTAATTCTATTATTCTGAAGCTAATGAAATTGTTAGAATTCCATTTCGAGGTCGTTTACTAGGAATTTACCTGAAAACCTCATTATATCAATATAGCTCCTCAGTTAACTCCAAAATCTACCTGACTCCCAAATAATCCAACAAATAGTCATCCCAACAGTCCCAAGAAATCATCAATGTCCTGAGGTCACTATACGTATGCTCAAATCCACAAAATACCTACAAAACCATAGAAATGAATGGGAGGGTCATTACAATATTCTCCACTAATAAGACTTTTGTCTGCGAAAGTACGACTATAGGTGTTCCTACAGGCTCCAGTCCACACAACGAGTATATCGGCCATAAACACATTTTGTATCCCGCAATTAACCATAAATGGCCCATAAGCTAACCAAATAAACGACAGAATATGGCTAACATGCTTACATTTGCACACAAGGCCACAACCCCTTTCCCTTGTTGTACAATGTACCCGACATCGCCACCAAAAATTCACCAATGCAATAAATACCCAATAGTTCACCCACTCAAATGATTTCCTATAACTCCCTTCATACCTAGACATCCGTATATCACTTCTCAAACATGATCCTTGGTAGTTATTACCATTCAGCCCCCGTTCTGTAGTATTTAATAATTAACCCTTGGCAGAAACCACAACATTAACCACTGGTGCTTATAAGTCACCAAATTACGGCTACACAACACAATAGTCAGTTTGACAGGCACAAACAACCACTCACAAGATTCTGGTACAGCCCCTAGTATTTCAACCACCACAACCTCTCTTAACAATTTTAGACAATCCTTTATTTCCACAAAATCATGTTGGAGTACATGCGACTCATCCAGAATACATCGACACAACATCGATACACAAATAGCAAGATGTATAGAAGAACAAGCTAGAGTTAGGGCTAACTCATATGCAACCGGCCCAGCCAACCTTAAAACCACTCTGTTTCTGATCTCAAATTATACAAATCAGCATTCATGGTTGACACAACCTCGAGTGCCGACTTGAAACTATTTTTAGTCTACCCCAAATACTCAAACCTTGGCTAAGGCGTCTTGTAATAAGTCTATATCGTACATGCCCGAATCTGTAGGCTCAAACCAACCAATTGGAGTATGACATCGGCAACCACATAATAGAAATAAGTCACTCTGCCCCAAGGGCAATATCAAAACCAAAGCCATCCAACCATATAGCTCGATCTGCGTATCACAATCCTGGGGAATCACCATACCTAATACCCCACTAATAAAAAGGATCTTTCACTACCTCGATATCTGACCCAGGACAAAAGAAGCTCGAAACTCATATTCGAGTAAGTGATGAGCTAAGAAATGCATCTAACACTATAAAACATAACCTAAATACTAGGCAACCTGGAAAAATGATTAGCATTCCCACTGATAGGTATAGCCAAGAATCTGAACGACACAATCCCAGTTAGCTAACAATGATAACAAGTCCACAGGTCAGAGTGGCTAGCATATAAGTTGATAATATCCCATACAATAATAAGCAAACCACTAAGCCTCTAGGCAGAGCATTTATCTCATAATCCATTCACTAACGACTCAACAGAGTCACATATCAATAGAATAATCACAATATAATCATAACCATAGAGGCACAAAGTGTAGCTAGGGGTATAACTAACAACCAGCCTCTCAAACATGGTTGCACCAATATAAGAGTACTCATTCTAGTAGTCGAGTATTGAAATGATCATATTCATATATCATGGGGTTTTAGCTTACATTCAACCTCCAACAAGGTATAATCGTAAGATAGGTGATAATTACTCATAATTCTATCAGGTATAACATACCCATCCACATTAGGAAATGCAAAAGGTCAAACCAACAGTTAAATAATCCAATACGGATATACAGAGAGCACCAATGGTTAGCATTTCCTCATACACAACTTATCTCACCTTTGAAATATCTGTAAGGAGTGCTCACAGCCAATATAACATTTAACCAGTAGTTGACATACCAATATACGTATCACAAAATTCTAGCCACAATAATATCTCGCATAGAATGATGCATAGCCATCACAAACCAAGTAATGGATAAAGAAGCCTCTCTCTGAGGCTCCCACAATCTTACTGCATGTAGGCTCCTTATGAAGTTGTCAAAACTCGAGGGCATCTAGCCTCTACTCAATAGGCTCAGGGGGCAACTCCCTTTCTAGAAGTGATGATGCAACACTACCCTTGCCTAGAGTTTGACCTCTTTTGCAGTATCCATGTGAAAGAATGAAACCAAATTCTCAAAAAATAAAGGATCATTGACAAGACGCATATCAAGAATCAACAACATGGGAAAAGTTCCTAAATATCCCATAGCCTCTTGGAGATAAGCCACGGACGTCTCTGCACCCATCCAAAGGATGTTACTCGATAGTAGCTTTGTACAACTCAGAATAGTGAACCTTAGGCTATGATACCACCTTGGCACGACCTGATCCCGGTCATGATGGTGTTTTCTAGATCCCACCTACAAAAAGGCCAATTAACCAACCCCAGGGTACCTGTCCTAGGTATTTAGTCATAACTGAAACAAAAACAATAATATAAGTCACCAAAACCTACCCAGAACCTAGAAGTCAACTATATAGAGCTACAATGGACGCAAAGACATATCATATACATATGTAAATAACTATAAATATACAAAACTAGGAGTGCACCTATAAATACATAATCCTACTATGTAAGACTGATGTTTGAAAGCAAAACAAGGCCATCAAGAGGAAGGAGACTGCGATGAAATCAAAGTTATTAGTGCTCACCCAAAAGTCTCCTAAGCACTCCCGAATCCCCCAAATTAGTGTCCCCAACTATAACATGGACCTGCACCATGGGTAGATAAAGAAGCATACGTGAGTACTAGAATAAGGCACCCAGTAGGAATCATCGGCTGACCGAGTGAAATACAGTAAATTCAAAAGAGCCAAATATAAAGAACTGTAGTAGGTCTAGCCCAAATCTGAACTCAAATAAAGAAAACTACATGTCTTGAATCCCTCAAACCATAACAGAGCCAACCAAGTGATGAACAATAATAACCTAAACCAACCTAAGTAATGAACAAACATAACCTAAACCAACCCAAGTGATGAATAACTATAACCAACCCAAGGGATGAATAATGATAATCTAACCAACCCAAGTGATGAACAACGATACTGACTGATAAGACTGTATAGGCCCATACCACACCAACCACAACTAGGACATAACACTATATATTGGTGCAAGTCTCTAATATCTATGCATGTACGCTAACTGAGTCCGCATAAGCCCAAAGAGTACACCCGTGCATAATCTGATCAATCGAATCATAATAGAACCCAACTCCCAATATCACAAGAACACAAGTCAATTGTACGTGGATGTAAGTCCCTAGTATCTAAGCTTGTAGGCCTCCTGAGCCCCCTTAAGCCTAGAGGGTACACCTACGCACAATCATGGTGTGAATAGGTGTGTGGTTCCACAGGTAATTAATCATTGGGCCTCGTACCAACAATCATATACCAACCAAGTCCTCGACCTTGTGCCGACATATGGCACCCGATCAAAAATATACATTTGTAAAAGTGGGATCTAACCCCTGCAGGAGAAAGAATCCCCCTTTCCATAATCAAATGTGTCTTATATTAGAATGTCAATCACAGGGCCTCACCAGCAAAGTGGAATTAGCGGGGTTCTCGACCCAAAATATCAATCAATGGTAGGGGTGGCAATTAGGGCAGGGCGAGTTATATTCTTAATAGGGCGGGGCAGGGAAAGGTGTAAATAGGGCAGGTTAGGTTAGGGCAGGGTGAAATATTATTTTTT
>JBCEWC010019805.1:0-11234 GCA_038996855.1 Solanum aculeatissimum
ATACCTATATATTAGTGTCAACACTAGATGGCACAAATCGATTTTGCAAGAAAATTAATTTTGTCATCAATAGGGTCAGCTAGTGTTCTCACCTATGCTAAACAAACTCATAATCACTAAAGCATACTCTAAAAATTTATTCAAACATGTATACATACACAATAATTAAAAATTTTATTGAAAAAATACCTCAACTTTTTCAATTGTGCTTGGAGATGGAGGGGCAGGTAGTACTTACATAAAATGTACAATCCACCAACCATCCATACTCTGCCACCTTTCCATTTATTCACTCTTGCCTCAAATTCTCTGCCAATAGAGTCGTGAATAGTGATGTTGGGGGGGGGGGGGTGTTCGAGTTTGTAGTCTCTCACCCTATCCATTGGAATGTACTACAATTATGAACAAACACTTTGTTAAATGAGAAAGTTAAAAAAATTAAACTACAAAACAATTCACTAGAATACATAGTAATAGGGTTTTAATTACCAGTTGATTTCTCCTTTTTGCATTTATTTTTGCTACAAAGTAAGGATTTTTTGGTTTAGTTGCACGTCCACTTTTAAATATGTCTGCACCATACTGTTCAAAAACATCCCCCACCTTGCAAACAGTGGCGTTTTGACATCCAACTGAATCAAAAACGTCAACTGGCCAAGTTCATAAAGTGAAATCTCATCGAAACTCACAAATACTATATTCTTTTCATTTTACATGGTAATTTATTGAACATGAACTTTAGTGAAAGAAAAAGATTTCATGATAAATATAAAAAAAGTTTAAAAATAATATTTAAATTTATTCTTCTTCTCTAATCAAAAAATAAATAAAATGTGGCCTTAGGCTCGTTTGTCAACGAACCAAAGAACTGAACCTTTAAAAAACCATTTTTTGTCTTAAATCATCCATTATTTTTTTAAGACAACAAGATTATGTCCCATGATGCAAAGATAACATATTTGCAGGTATATACTAACAAAAAAAAGAATTGAATTGCATATAAGATAAAACAGAAGATTAGATATAGCAAGCATCGTTCAATCTCTGCTAATCAAGTATTGTACATAGCAAGCATCTTACAGATTCCGCCACTCGGAGCCTGTGTATAAGCAAAAGAAATGACACTCCGCTGGTCAAGGACCACAGCATAGCAGCGCCATCAAAGCTCCATCGATTAGGAGCATGCATGCTAGCAACCTCGTCATACATTTGCAGTTAAACTTTAGGATTACATATTTCGTACCACCGGATATAGGCATTACATTACAATCGCCTCACCAGCTGGAGACTTTACATTATAAATTTTGCATCGCCAGATACAGGTGTTATATTACAATCGCCCCGCCAGTCGGCGGCTTTACATTACAATTGCCCCCCCCCCCAGTTGGAGGCTTTACATTGCAAGCTTTGCCTCACCAGATGAAGGCGTTACATTATAACAACCTCGCTAATTAGAGGCCTCTACATTACAAGTTGTGTTACCTATGTCGCATTTGCACCACAAGACAAATACATTAACAATCGTTTGGATATCTACACTCTACTCTTTACTTTATTACTTTCAGTTATAATTTTTGAACCACAACAGGTACTTTTCACCCTTTACCTATTTTGCAGGAAAATACATCACAACGTGGAACTCTCTCTTAGCAGCAAACTAGGGAAAGCTGGTGGAATGTCAAGCATTCCTAGCTACTTCAGGGATTCGCTTTCAGAACTCAACTTGACTTGATTTTCAAAAATTCATATTCGACTCTTTTATTTGATTTTCACAGCCAGGTATCGCCATAACTCGATATTGAACGGTTATTTTTCAAAGTTTATGATCATTTCTCTATCATAAGTTTTCAACAAAAATTGCTACGAAGCATTTCTCTTTTCTAATTATCCATTAGAACCACATCTAACCTGATTCCTGTGTCTCAGTATTTTCAAGTTACCGTAGCATGAGTGTGGTTGCTTTCGTTTTATACATACTAACCTTTTCATGCCTCCATCACCTAAGTATTACCATAAGTCGATACTGGGGAAAATTTTGGATTCGATCAGAATTTGTTATCATTTTTCGCTCTCTAACTACATATGGCCCGATTTCTCATAAAACCTGAGATATATAGGCAACACAGAAACCAGAGTTCACCCATAACTCCATAAAAATGTCAAGATGTTGTTCAAAAGGTTGTTTTGGCGGTCGACCAAAATTGGATTGTGTCAATATTTCTTTGTCCACACCTTCTTTACTCTCTTCCGCGAACAAAGAAAGGGGCAAGCTGTTGACACCCAATTTTGCATCGCCATATTCGATTAGTTTAAGTTTTCTTTTAAAAAAAAAAAAGTTTCTTAAAAAAAGATAATAGAAACTTTTATGAAATATTTTTACTACTACTACTATCATATAACTATAATTTTGTTATTACTATTACTATTACTATTATTATCGTTGCTAGTATTTTGATAAATTTTCCTATTTTTATTCGACAAATCATTTTATGGATATTATTTCTAACGAAAAGTTAAAAAAAATTATTTTTTTTAAAAAAAATAAATATTTACTACTTTTTTTTGCATTTTTGAAATTTATGACTAATAAATATCATTTTAAGTGCTAAATCAATTTTTCATTAAATACAATTCCTCAGTGTCACAAGTAAATATTTTCATATATTATTCAAAATGAAGAAGTTTAATTAATTAAGCTTATTACTAATCCGTGCTAATTTTATTTTTAGAATGAGTAATTTTTGTCAAATAACGTAATCCTACAATGTAATTATTTATTTTATTTTTTTATTTATTTGATTCAGTTTTGGCTTTCTAATAATTTAAATTTTAAATGTTTAGTTTTGGCTCTTCGTGCTTAATTAGTTAAAAAAAAATTTTAAAAAAAGAGAAAATATTTTTTCAAAAGGGGATGATAAACTTTTATGAAGTATGAAATATTTTACTACTATTATTATTACATTATTATTGTTGTCGTTATTTTATTATTTTTATTGTTGATAAACTTCTGATTTTTGTTCGATCGATTATTTTATATATATTATTTCCTATAAAGGTTTAAATATAGAAAATACGTATATATGAATGTTTATTATTTGCTTTTATCGTTTTTGAGAAACTTATAGAAAATAAATATCATCTTGAAGCGTTAAATTGGTTTTTGATTAAATAATAATTTTTTCATTAAAAATAAGTATTTTCATACATTATTTGAAATAGGGAGCTTAATTAATTAATCTTGTTACTAACCCATACCAATTTTATTTTAAGGATGACCAAATTTTGTCAAAATAATTAATCTTGTAAAATAATTATTTTTATTTCTTGAAATTTTACTATTTAATAAATAAATTGGTCAAAACTTAAATAGGATAAATTAAGCAAAACTTGGCAATTCAAGTCCCTTCATATTGGATAATTCATTTGTGCAACGTAGGCAAGCATATGGATTGCACTTCTTCAACCCTAACCTCAATCCTCCCGATAGTTATCAATTATCGATCTTCTTCAGTTTCGAACAACTTTGAAACAATTATCTTTGAAAAAATCTGGAGTATCCTAAATCTTTTCAAATAAGTTCTTTTAAATATTTGGAAATAACTATGCACTCATATATGTACATATAGCTTGTATATAATTTTTTTCATCCTCTTTGTAAATATTTAGAAACGGCCTCGAAAAATGTATTTTAACTTAAATATGTACTTATTTTGTGCGAGTTAGTGAGTTTTATAATTATTACGTAATTATTCCTAATTTAAATAATCAACTTGTTGCTCGCGATTTTCTTACCTTGTTTGAATCAAAGAAGATTAAATAATTGGGTTTGTTCAAATCTAGCTAATTGATCCCAAATTGACTACATCCAAATTAAATTGGTCAAATTTGTAATGTAATAAACCACTCAATTCGGCTAAAATTGCAACACCCTGGCTATTTGTTAAATTGCACCTACCCTAATCTATTCTAACCCTCACCGCCCCTCATCTCTTCCTCTCCCAGATTCACTTCATACTCCACGCTGCGTGCCTTTTTCTCCTTTCCCAGAGATCCATCGGATTTCTCCTCGACCAACGAGCAAATAAGTCACCATCACCGCCCTATTTTCTCTTCGTTCACATCATCTCCTGGTACCCATCACCATTGCCGCCTGACACCATCACCTTAGCCGCCTGACGCTCCTCTTCTCTCAAATCAATCTGATAAAATATCAACTCACACTTATTTCTTCTTCTACTTCATCATTCATTCTTCCACTTGATCTGATATTGAGCCTTCCAAGAATTTAAATTTTGAATTCTTGAAACTTCACTGAGGAGAGTCCTTTGTAAGCCTGAAATCGGCTATAAAAGGGGAGGTTGGGTTTACATTTGAGGGCAGATCAGAGAAATAGAGAGAAAACAGATAAATGTGCTTCAAACAATAGAATTTTAGAGTTACTCGTCTTCCTTTTTTTGGCTTCAAGTTCAAGTTTAGGAGAAGTTTTGGTCGGAATCCTTAACATAGAAGCCCTTAGTTTGCTGCCCAGAACCAGATAATACTCCTTTCATTATTTATAGAGTTGGTTTCAATTTATTGTTTAGCTTACTGTAGTCTTATTTTTCAGTCTTTCGACTTTGTTGGCTTTATGTTCTTTCTTGGTTCAGATGCCTAAGTGTTTTTTTTCTTGAATGGTTTAACTATATTCTATTTGCTATTAACATGTTGTAATAATTGTGTTGGTGTCATGATCTAAAAATAGGCGTGATGACACTCATCTTATCCCACCAAGACAAGTCAGTCTAAAACTCAATTATAACAATAAAATATGGAAGGATAATACAAACAAAAGCTTAACTGCGGATATAAGTCAACTTAATTAAAAATTCTCCCAAAACCTGATTGTCATGTGCACAAGCCTCTAGTGTGTTGCAATAGATTTGAAAGAAAAATACAATTCTCAAATGATGTTGTCTCTAAATTAGAACAAGATCATAAATAGAAGGATGAGGTTCGCTGAGATGACAAATAACTACCTCACTAATCTCCACAGAAAGCCTTGGATAAAAAAGAGAAGAGAGAGTATCACAAAGATCCGAGCGCATAACCTACAAAAAAAATTTCAAGTAAGGGGTGAGTACCAACCACACGGTACCCAACAAGTCAACCAACAAAATCAAGCAAGTCCAATAAATACACAAACTCCTTTCATACCAACCGATCTCCACAACTATAACCTGCACATAAAATTAGCCCATCCCAGCAACACATAATACATAATAAAGATAGTTTTTCACAATATCACAATTCCAAATCACAAGCCACAACTCACAAGTGATAATACAATCAATCACAGGAATAACATCATGCCACACAAGAATATGCAAGGATGAGATGCAATACTTATGCAATAATCACCGGTAATGACCTGGGCCTCAGTATCACAACATCGCCGACAATGACCTCAGCATCACAATATCACCGACAATGACCTCGGCATCACAGTGTCACAATATCGCCGACAATGACCTCGACATCACAGTATCACAATATCACCGGCAATGACCTCAGCATCACATCTCGACCGATAAAGACCTCGACCCCAATTGTCACTATCTCTCTCATATTTACAACCAGAACCAATGCAAGTATGTGTGACATAGAATGAATGAACATGAGATGAAATCCACAAACAAATCCACTCATAATCACCAACCACAACAATATATCTCAATATAATATGCTCATCACTTAACCACATTTTTCAATTCAAGTGTCACAACACCACAACTCACATTTACATTTAAGCACCCCAAGTTTATAATATTTAAAATAATTCATGAATCACACGTAGAAAAAAGAAAAATTTGGGAATTCTACGAGAATTACAAAGTTTTGAAAGTTCACTTGCCTCAATTAATCAAACAATCACTTCAAAACTTTAGCCATTCGTAAATCTTTCGGATGATCAAAATCTGTTCAAATACATAATTTACATAACAATACGAATTTGATGACACCCCTATTGCTATATTTTTTTTTGGTTCAAAAATCGAGTCAAAAAGTCACCCCGAGCCCTCGAATTTGAATCAGAAAATTTCTTTCAAAATATGTTTACCCATAATAAAATAAACTTATATGTTAAATTTCAGCTAAAATAGATCATTATTTGACCCCCAAATCAAGATTCTAGTCTAACAACCCTATGATTATATATATTTTTTTAATTTAACATAAATTATACACATTCCTACCCTAAAAATCTATTTATAATATTATAAAAACTTACTAGAAAGAATGAGAATAATTACTTTGACACTTAGAGATGAAAATCATAATTTTTCTCTTTCTTTTTCCCTTTTTTTCTTCCCCGCATTTTTTCCTCCGCTACATGATCGTCGTGCGTCGTCGCTTTCTGTTTGTCTTTATTGACTATTTTCTTAACATAAATTTTTGATATTTTTTATTTTTTAACAGGTTCAATAATACAAGGTATGTATATGTATATGTCATACACAAGATATATATTTTATCTTAGTTTTCTCTATACTTGGTAAATCATTTTATGTAGGTCATATTATTATTCTTATTTTTATATCCATCATCATTTTATGAATGTTATTTATTTATAGATAAAATATAAAATTTTACGTCCTACTATATATTTTTTTTACTACAATATATAGTTATTATCATTTTATTAGTACACATAAATAAAATAATAAGCTTTGTATATTTTGGCAACATACATAAGTATATTTTATTTTATATACATATAAGATTGCAAATTTTACGTAATGTACTAACATTTTTATTTTATTTTATGTTATTTTAGTTATTTATTTCACTTTAAAATCCCATCTTTATTTAATTTTTACCCAAATTACGTGTATTGCTATATATCTACAAACTCCATTATCTTATTACATTTTTGCATCGTGATTTTGTAAATGAAGTAGTAAGTTTTCATACCCAATATTTTCACAAATTATTTACGAATACATTTTCATAGGTTTACTCATTCTATATAATTTTAAACATACATCTATATATATATATATATATATATTTAACATATAGATTATTACACATTTCTAGTCCATCTATTAATCATATTAGTTATTTACTTTTGTTGCATAAGAATAATAAAATAGTATTATTAAAGCTTTCCATGAGTATTATAGACAATATGTATGATATACCTTGTATTTTGCTCCTTTTTCTACTCAAATTAATCAAGACTTTATCACTAATTTTGAGAAGATAATAATTAATTGCTAATTATTTTTCTTAAGCTATGTTTAAGGACTATCTTTGAATAGGCTATGAGGGATGCTTAACACCTTGCCCTCGAGTAACCAAAACCCTTACCTAGTATTCGACTGGTTTCGCAAATCAAAACAGAGCCTACATTTATATTTTTTAAAATTGGTTTCCTAATATTTTCCTTAAAATTAAGTGGCGACTCTAAATTTTTTATTTATTTATTAAAACCAGAGAGCACAACCACCACAACGTTGCGAACTATTTCGACTGGTTCAAAAAATGGGGCGCGACAACTATCACTGGTCCATGTTTTCCCTATTGTCTTTATACTCTTTTGATGTTCAATATTCATTTCTTCCTCTTTCTTTTCACATCCAACTCCGTTCTTTTCACAACCATTTATTCCAAGTATTTTAAAGTAAAATGTTCCTTTTCCATCATAATTAAATATTAAAAAGTCTCCATACTCTAGAGTGTTATCCTCAAACTTTTTGTTCCTCACATTATAGTACCAAATTAGGATATTCTATAAGTTTTAATTTGGTCAATAGTTTAATTTCACATTTTTATTAGCTTCGATTACATTTATAGTATTTCTCATTTGAAAATTTTGTAAAAGTATCCTAGGCTATCTGTCTAGTGGATTTTTCTTTTAAAAAAAAGACGCAGCTTCTCAAAAAAGTAACCATTACAAAATTTGAGGAACAAACTTTATAGTACAAATAAATTAAGTCAAAGACATGAAATTGAACAAATAACAT
Organism: Solanum aculeatissimum; assembly: GCA_038996855.1. NCBI lineage: Eukaryota > Viridiplantae > Streptophyta > Magnoliopsida > Solanales > Solanaceae > Solanum > Solanum aculeatissimum. The sequence goes on from JBCEWC010019805.1 coordinate 8,007, forward strand.
CTATTTCATAGAAACCCACTTGTGTATTTCAAAAACCCTTTAATGGATTTATAATTTTACAGAGCAAAAACTCTTTCAACAACCCTTCACACAAAGACAAAGAAAACTTAAAAAGAATGAAGTAGATAGAATACCATACCTTTGGTAATGATAAAACCATAAAGAAAGACCATAACTAATATGCTGAAGTCGTTGGAGATGGTGCTCTAGACGAACACAAGCTCTTGTAAAAAATGACCACCTATCAAAGATGAGCGCTTATGGAAGATGAGTTTTTGCCGGAATTGAAGTTCCCGATGAATCTCTCATGCACAGACAAACGCTATTGTCAAAAATGTTGCAAAGTCCTTCAACTTAGTCTTTTAGAAAAGTCCAAAAAAAAAATTCAATAAAAAAATCGTGGGCTTATAAAATAATTGGAGGAATTTTTTTTTCTAAAAATAGTATATATAAATTTTTTTTTAACAATAACTGTTCCTATAGAGTTTAGTGTTGCAACGGTTTTAATAATTGTTGCAACAAATACTTTTGTGGCTGAGGTTTTGGACTATTGCAAACGATTTATTTTAATAAGTGTTGTGTTAGGTCAAAAGTTCTATGGTAATGTTTAAAACTGTTGCTATTAAGTATTTATAGCAATGGTTACATAATTATTGCGTAATTATTGTTGTCATAGGCCATATTTCTAGTAGTGTCCTTCTTGTTATTGTTACATTATTATTAGTTTCCTATTTAGTTTTCTCCCTTATACTCGTTACTTGCAGTTTCGAGTTACTGATTGACTTACCTGCTGGTGGGATATGGTAGGTGGCAGCATGGCTTGAGAAATCGGATGAATCAATATATATCATTTTGAACTTTAACTTAATTGGAGTTACGTGCAAAGCACATGTCAAAAACAAATGTGTATGTGTGAATAATGTTGAATATAGACGTTGCATGAATTTTAGTAAGAAAAAATATTCTAAATAAGGATTATAAGAATCTACCTTCAATTCTACCACCTAAAAACAGTGCTTAAAGAGACAAGGCTAGTTTTCTTACAAATTTTTTAAGAGACTAGTATTTATGTAGATTGTCTTATTTTACTTTCACTTTGCCCTCTCCGCCAATTGTATTCACTCTATAGAACATGATTCTTATCAAGTTTAGCTGCTACAATAAAAAGTTTTGAGGTTTAGAATCATGTTTTATTCATTTGATTGATGTATCTATATATATCCTCTTTTGTTAAGTTATCTAGGATCTTGATCATTTCTTTCTTTTTGTCTAACATTATTATTCATTTCTTGTTGTTTTATGGATGCAAGTTCTAGTTACAGGAAAAAAGAGAGGAGATCGATCATTTTGGTTTGGCCAAATTAAAAAAAAATAATTATTGGTACTGTGGGAATAAATTTAACTCGTGATAGATCTAAATGTACCAACTACTTTGAACAATTTCCTTGGACTGAGAAGTTTTTAAATTGATTTTCCTTAAAATACTTAAATTTTTTATAAAGAAATTTAAATTTAAGAGGGAAATTTTTATAACTAATAAAATGAATCTTGAGAGATTCATGAGCACAATTAATTGAAACAAGTTATCTTAATTTTTTCTTTGATGGATCTAAGCTTTTTCTATTTTTTCCCCTCTTTTTGTCTAACCATTTGTTTTAATTTTTTGATGAAGCTTTCATGCATAGAGAATCTTTTTTTGTCAAAATGGTGCAAAGTCCCTCAATTTAGTCTTTTAGAAAACTCCAACAAAAACTTTTAATAAAAAAAATTGCGGGCTTATAAAATAATCGGAGAGAAAATATGTTTGGAAAATATTATTATAATATTTTTTAACAATAACTGTTCCTATAGAGTTTAGTATTGCAATGGTTTAAATAATTGTTGCAGCAAATACCTCAGTGGCTACGGTTTTTGACTATTGCAATGATTTATTTTAATAAGTGTTGTGTTTGGTCAAAGGTTCTGTAACAACCCTAAAGACGTTTTGAGAAATAGAGCTTTAAAAGATTTTTCTTATAAAGTTTTAATGAGTTAGTGGACTAGTTGATAACTTTGGTATTGAGTTAAAGGGTAAATTTAGATAACTAATGCAATTGATGGACTAAAGTGATAATTTATGTAACTTCCTATACTACTTATACCCTATCTATTAAATATAGATTTTATCACTTTTAATACATAATAAGTTGAAAAAGGGATAAAAATAAAAATAAAAAGAAGAAGAATAGGTTTGAGGCGAAAGACTTAGGGGCACGTTGCATTAGAATACCTTGCTTATGGTAAATTATTCACTGAATAATATCTTGGTGATGATTAATAATATATACATATTAGTTATTAAGTGCAAGAGTTGATATATGTGGTATGTGTTGATGTCAGTGAATTAAAGTTCAAAGCAGTTGTTACAGATTGTTAGCAAAAGTATGTATTGGAATATTGATTTGACCAAGAATTGTATAATAATTCCTACCCCACAACAATCCAATGCCCAAATACAATTCTTTCCAAATTAATATTCCAATACATACTTTTGCTAACAATCTATAACTCCCTCTTTGAACTTTAATTCACTGACATCAACACATACCACATATATCAACTCTTGTACTTAATAACTAATATGTATATATGACTAATCATCACAAAGATAAGATTCAGTGAATAATTTACCTGAAGCAAGGTATTCTGATGCAACGTGCCCGTAAGTCTTTCGCCTCAAACCTACTTTTCTTCTTTTTATTTTTATTTTTATCCCTTTTTCAACTTATTATCTATTAAAAGTGATAAAATCTATATTTAATAGATTGGGTATAAGTAGTATAGAAAGTTACATAAATTATCACTTTAGTCCACCAATTGCATTAGTTATTTGAATTTACCCTTTAACTCAATTCCAAAGTTATCAACTAGTCCAATCACTCATTAAAAATTTATAAGACAAATCTTTTAAAGCTCTATTTCTCAAAACGTCGTTAGGGTTGTTACATTAGATACCAATTTGCTCACCATTCATCCCTAAACGGTCAAAAGAAAAGCAAGGGTAAGAATGGATACCTGACTCAATGAAAAGATATGGGTATCGTCCACACATATCATTCTCATTCTCCCAAGTGGACTCCTCAACTGGACGATTCTTCCATTGGACCTTTAATGATGCAATCTCCTTTGATCTCAACTTACGGACCTCCCTATCTAGGATAGCTACAGGCTCTTCCTCATAAGACAGGT
>JBCEWC010019806.1:0-11234 GCA_038996855.1 Solanum aculeatissimum
TTATCGGGTAAACCAAAAACCGAACCGTTAAGGACATAAAACCGATAAACCGAAAACCGATAAAAATTATCTTATTGGTTTGTTATTCGGTTAGCATATTTAAAAATCGAAAACCGATAAATCGAACCGATAATATATAAAACCGAACCGAACCGACCAATGCACACCCCTACGTTTATTGTTATCATACCAACCAACCCATCTTTTCCTTAACTTTTCGGTTTGTACGAAAAGATAACATTTAATTTTTTCCTATTTTAATTGACATATAATGGTTAACTTCTAGAGGATTATTGAGAATTTGAGATACAGTTTGTTTATGAGACCCCAATATCTGCCTGCTGCAATAAACTTCTACTGCAGATACTTTTCTGAAATTAAAATTTCTACTGCAGGTATATTTCACCAATGATATGTAATACCTCCCAGAAAAATCATTTGGAAACATTTTAAATGGTTTTGATTTTTCTGAGTTTCTCTTGTTCCATGGGAAAGTTTGTTGAGCCTCATCATCGTCAGATTCATTTGGATTTTCCCATCCAACCACTTACAATCACTGGTCTGTTTGTGGAATGAGGATGGGGAGGGGCAGCTTTGCCCATTCTCCATCATCTTGCGAGTAGGACATCATCTGGTTTTTGAACTTAAAGGGAATATTCATTGTCTCATGATCTGTCCGAGACTTACCTGTTTTAGTAACCTACCCATTTTACCTATTACCAGCGGTCAATTGTTGCTCCCTCTCTCGATATTGCAATTCCTGTTGAGTCAGGAACGAATGAGTAATGAGTCAGACAATCAGGCATCAGCCTCCTCGAATCTTCCTTGAGTTGACGTCACTGAAACATACCACTTGGATCCTCTCGTGTTGGTCATCTTAGAGAAAAAAGGAAGTCTTTGAGACATTCCCATTCTTTGGGAGGAATCAGACCAATCTTAGGGCTTTCAGTGCATCGAAGACTAGCAAATCCAATTCTTTCCTGATCAATAGCTCTGATTCTCATCTTTTTAATACATGTCTTTTTACCTAGGCTAGACGCTAGCATGGATAGCTGGGTGGTAAAATCTCTTGGGCTCACTATTTGAAATTAATAAAAGAATGGGAGAATAGATTGCAGTAATTTGAGTTGACAATAAATCTTTGATTTACACTCATGTTATTGTTTTGTTCATTAACTTTCACTTATCTTGTCTCTCCTGTTGTATTTAGGAAACTGCAGATCACCTACTCTATCCGAATCCTGGATCTGGGCTGATTCATGATCAACACCTCCAGTATTTTCATTTTCTGGGGACAGTTCTTGCTAAGGTATTGACACTTGTATAATGCTTGTTCAACATGACCTCTGAAGATCAGTGATTGACTAATCTTCTCACATGGTGGAAATTACACCTAGTAGGTAGTATCATCTAAAAGTATAGCTCATTTATCAAGTCATTATCATCTTGAGATGAATATGCATTTCATTATTTAAAGCTTCTTGTTTTGAACTGGAAACCAGTTATGTGATTTAACCAAATCTAAAGGGGGAAAAAGCAGCAGTTATGTGATTTATCTGGGAAACAGTTTCTGGGTGAACACCTTTTCTTTGATGATGGAAAGGAAAGTTTTCTGCGTATTCAGCACTTATTTTGAATTCGAAGTTTGTTGATGATGACACATGATAGTACATTTCTTCATTTAACATCATTAAACAAAATTCAGCTCAACTTCTAGAACCAAAAATGAAAGGTAAATTATAACGTGTGCCTGGTGGATCTGCTTCAGCTCTGCATTATCCTTTACAATGAAGTTAACTAGATAATCTTTTGAGAAATATTAATGCACCTTATGAAGAGAGATAAATTTAGATGGAGTGATTTATTAATTTCGTATTAGCAGCACTTATATCTTATTATTTTTGTGCTTATGGGTCTTAAGCTAGGACATTGTTCATAAGATCTACTCCTCTCAAGGTATTTCCCTTTTGTGCCTTTAATATTTTATCTCGACAGTAAATGCTTTGTGTTTTCCTTTTTTTTTTTTTCCTTTTGTGATGTTGCAGGCAATGTTTGAAGGCATCCTTGTTGATATTCCATTTGCAACATTCTTTTTGAGCAAGTTGAAGCAAAAGTAAGCTAATAGAAAGTCTTTTGTGATTTAATTTATTTTGTAGTTGTCTGGATCCTTATGATGGAGAGAATGCATGATGAAGGCTTTATCCAAATTTTCTGGAAGAATTGACGCGTAAAACATTCCTAGAAAGATAATTGGAAACTTGAAAAGATGTAGATAATGCTGGCTTATTTTTAAAAGAGACCAGCTGCTTTCTCTAGGTTGTAATTAAATTCATGCAGTAGATCATGCAATTGATTCAAAGTAATATCTATATTCTCTACTGATCCAGAAAATTCTTTCTTGCTAAATAGACCATTAATCATGGTTGTTCATTCTAACGGCATTCCCTCTGGTTAACACGAAGATAAAGGAGTTGGTATTTTATGAATATTTATGTGGTGCAACAATTCTCGACTGTAGTCGGAATTCAACAATTGGCGATGAACACTCCTTGAAGAAAATTATGAGATATCCTTCACCGATTCACTTTGCTTAGCCTAATATCCATTTAGAAATAAATATATTATTGTTAAATACAATAAGTCATGCGAATTTGTTTTCTTTAAATCGCCATTTTATTCAAGTGAGATTGCCTATTTCAACTGAGATAATATGTAGAAACTTTGTCTATTACTGCCTTTTGTTTTGAACACTTAACGGTCTTTGGGTGTTGCAGAGTAGTAATTATCTAAAAGAATGCAATCACAAAATAGTATTACTAGCTAAAAGAAAACAATCATTATATTGAGGATCTAAAAGCAACTGAATTTTATATTAGGCAAGCCAATAATGCTTTTTTGGTTAAGAGCGATATGCAATATGCACATGCATTTATTTACTAGACAATAGACACATATTGAACTATAGTTTAACTGAAAATACTGTGGGGTGTAGACAGTATGGGCTGGAAGGGTATGGAATTGAAAGGTTGATATATTGACCTAATTGGATAGAGATCTTTATGTCAACCTGGAGTGCCATCTTTTTATGGGCCTTCTCATGTCTCAACAGTTCTACACTTCTACCTTGTTGGTCATAAAAATGCAAAAAGAAAAACCAATTGTTATTTCTTCAATAGCTCATTGTGACATGCATATTTACCCTCACACACTTGGTCATTCTCGTAACTTTGCTTCTCAGGTATAACTATTTGAATGATCTTCCTTCCTTGGATCCAGAATTGTATCGCCATCTCATCTTCTTGAAGGTGATGTTTCTTAATATCCTGTATACCACTTTATCATATTTGAGTTATTTATACTAGTTGATTCTTATATTTATGTTTGATACATTTTGTATGGTAAAGATGGTTAAATTTATTTCGCTTGTATTCCGTGGATAAATAACAATGCAACTTCTAATTTTGTGAAACAACATTTTGTTCTATGAAGTTCTTTTTTAAAATTTATTTCCCTTTCCCCTGTTTTTGCTTTCTTACAATTTGCAACTTGGACAACCATGAGTAAAGTTAAAGGCAAAATTTTGCGAAGAAGGTTGAATTGGGAGTGATGATATCCCTAAGCTCATGGTGATTGATTTTTCTCTTTTTAAAAAACAGAGTGTTTCAGGCTCTTGCCACTTCTTAATCCCGTATTTCCATCTTTTTTTTTTTATACTTTTATAGTACATGCACCTTTTCCATGAATTGGTAAGAGAGTTATCTAGGGATCTCGTTATAAGATCTTTCAATGTCTAAGAATGATAAAAAAAATCTTACCACGTCTAAGAGTGGTATTGACTAATAAAGACCTATTCATGTTCCTTATTTTTTTTCGGCCTTGGTCCTTTCCTGCTTTCTGCTTTTTGTTTGGTCAACTTTTTGAAGGGTCTTTTAAGCCCCTGACTAATCCTAAATAGTTAGATGGATTGTAGAGATAATTCATTCTAGTCCAAATCACATGAGTATTGCAGGCCAGAAAATATTTTTGGATCCATAACTACAAAAAAGACAATAAACAAACCGTTTTTGTAAGAAAATTTGGAAGTTAACAGCCAAAAATATTATGCTTCAATGCCAAACTAGGTGGGGTCTACAATCCTCAATATCCATTTTACACCAGTCGAAACCATTACAGTTCAATATCTGTAATTTTTGTTTCAAGACAAACTAGGGGTTCAATAACGCTAATGACTATTCTTTTTTCCTTCGAAAAGGAAAACTATGTTATTAAGGCGTAATATCAAACTGACATATCTTTCCTTTTGTAATGTTCTCAGCCTGTGAGGGATGATGAGGGGATTTGAATATGCTCCTCCTTTCTTTTACTGATGTTAGTCTTTGGTCTTATAAAGGGGAAAAATCCCAGGCCCTGCAAAAGAGTAGACAATCCTTATGGAGAAAATTTTAAAAAAAGAATATGGTGGTGGACATGCGTGTTGATTTTGACTGTGTGCTATTGACATGGTGTCTTCTTAATCTCTTGAAAATCACTTTTCTTCTCTACGTACAACTTATTTTATTAGCTCATTCTTTGACATTTTCTCAAATTTCAGCATTATGAAGGTGATGTTTCAGATCTTGAGTTGTACTTTGTCATTCTCAATAATGAATATGGAGAGCAGACTGAAGAAGAGCTGCTTCCTGGTGGGAAAAGCATACGTGTGACTAATGAGAATGTCATCACCTTTATTCATCTTGTTGCCAACCATCGTTTAAACTTTCAGGTTATTTACCCTTCACTCTGGCCTTTTCCAACCTACTGCTTGTTGCAATATCACAATATTTCTGTCAAGATTTTTAACCTTGTTAGTTGTGAGATGCGTATCCTTTTCATACTTGTTGCTTAGGCTATCTTGTGATGATGTAGATCCGTCAACAAAGTTCTCATTTTCTGAGGGGCTTCCAACAGCTTATACAAAAGGAGTGGATTGACATGTTTAATGAACATGAACTTCAGGTGCTAGCATTTATACCTCTGTTACACATTTTTACATATTTTTATATCAGAAACATTGTTGGCTTTCCTACTATACTCCCCCAGTCCCATTTTATGTGATTTTTGACTGGTAATATAGTAAAGAAGAAAGAAAGACTTTTGAAACTTAGGGGGTATTTGGATTAGCTTATTTTTAAATGCTATTGTCTTTTAAATAGTTTTTAAATTTTGGAGGTGTTTGGAAAAGTTAAAAAGCGCTTTTAAGCACTCACCTTTAGGCCAAGAAGTTCAAAAATAAGCCAAAAGCCAAAAGTAGGGTATCCCATACTTTTGGCTTTTGGCTTTTGACTTATTAGTTGTTTTTTATAAGCTTATCCAAATGAGCACTTACTCTGAGAACATTCCAATAGAGATTTCTGTGGCTATAAGATCATGTCATTAAAGGTAAATGGGAAGTTCAAAGTTAATTGTTTCCGAATATATAGAAGTGCCATTCTTTTTTGGACAGAGAGAGCATCATTTTATTAGAAGAAAGGAAGATAAATTACAAGCTAGCCTGTCTAAAATGTATCCCGAGACAGGCTATATCCTGGCGGCACTTGAAATTCAGGAAAGTTGCCTGTCCCTTGCATCTCAACTGCCTATATACATCTTAACAAAGTAAACCGAGCCGCTTGCCTTACTTCACTGAGGCATGATAGACTACTCTGGATGAAGCGACTTGTAGGGCTTGTTATCTCTTGTAATTTATCGCAATCGGCTCAGCCATTTACAAATAGCTAGTAATGCCTTAATCTGTCAAGATTTTTTGCTGAGAATAAATGATTTGAATGAAAAAGCCTGAGCAATTATGAAAGAACAAGATTACAAAGAGAAGGATTTGCATGTTGCCTGAATGACTTAAATTTCAAGCACCACATATTGAGAACTAGCTGTCATATTCTGCCTTAAGAAGATGAAAAAATGAAAATTGCGAAGAAGAACGTCACTAGAAGCCTGGACAATATAAAAGTACTTGTACGCTGGAAAATTATCCAATGGACGAGAATCGTTGTGTTATTCTAGTCTAGATGTCTTTTAATTGTTATGTTCTTAATTAGTAGGAGTTCTAGTTTTCTGTGTGTCACTTTTTGGCCCTGTTTGCAGCTTCTTATTTCTGGATCACTGGATGGCATTGACATCGATGACCTTCGAGCTCATACCAATTATACAGGAGGTTACCATAAGGTAACTGCTTCTGCAATTTTCTTCAGCTTCCTCTGTAAATGTTTCTCTTGACAATGGTTTCCTGTTGATTGAATCGGACACGTTTGCAGTGGGTTGTATCCCTCATTTTCGTGAGGGATTTACCTCATGTTCCCACAAGATAGATTATATTGTGTATGTTTCTCTAAAACTAATGGCAGAAGTATATACCTTTAAGTTCATTTATTTATTCTTTTATTTTAAAAAAATAAGTTGTATCAGAATGGATAGAAGGTTTTGGAGAAGAGCACGGGGTGCATCAGGTTAGAAATAAATGAAGAGGGTGTTTGGATTGGCTTTTTAAAAATAGCTTATAAGCTTAAAGCTAAAAGTCATAAGTTGGAATACTCAACTTTTAGCTTTTAGCTTATTTTTGTACTTTTTGGTCTAAAAGTAAGTTCTTAAAAAGCACTTTTTATATTTCCCAAACACCAACAAAAATAGAAAAAGAGCTTAAAAGCGAAGAACACTTAAATAAGGCAATCCAAACACCCTCTAAGGGTAGTGTTTGCTTTAAATCAAACATTATCTGGTGACATCTGCTAAGGAGATGTTCAAAACTTAATTTGGGTGACTCCTTTACTGGCATAGTTGTTATTTTCTTCATTATCTTTTGCATGGCGATACCAAGATGATGTTTAAAAACAAATTATTCCCAATAATCTTTCATGAGTGCTACTGAAAAAAACTACTTGTCTGATATGTTTGATTCCTCTGTCTTTTGAAAAGATAACTTGTCTGATATCATTGATTCTTCTGTTTTTTGAAAAGATAACTGGAGACGACACCAAAATAAATATCACCTCCAAGTTTTTCTGAAACCAAAAAGGTGTGGGTCTTCCGTGGGGCCACACCCCGGAAATTCTGCAGTTAGGAGCTATGTGTTTCACACAAATTATGTGGGGATTGTTATGTATTGGATAATCCTTGAGGTTGGTGCACAACAAGTAAATAATATATAGATTGTTATGACTCTGATATCAAAGTCAAGACTTGTCTTAATCCTAATGTTGCTAATACATGCATCTTTATTTAATCTTTTGTCCCATATAAAATCATAGAAAAATTTCCTAAAAGTTAAGCAGATATTAGTTATACTGAGTTTTATAGCTGAAGTTATGCACCGTATTAGGAAGACAAATAATGCAGTGTTAATAAGGGTCTGTTTGGAAAGCCACCTGGTAATTGGAATTAGTGTAATTACTAGGCTAGTAATTACACAACCTAGTAATTACTGTACCCTGTTTGTTTGCCACAATGTAATTATAAGTGTGTTGTTTGATTGCACAAGTGTACTTACAAGGTTATATTAATTTTTAAAAATAAAAGTTAATTATCTAAAATAAGAAATTTATATTTGACAAATAAGAATATTTATAAATATTATTAAATTAATATTCAAAAGAGATATATTGTCTTTTGAAAATATATTAATTAGTAAACATATGTTCTTAACTATTAAAAAAATTCAATCTATATTTTTCAAATTAGTATATTTTGATTAAACTAATCATAAAAACTAAAAACACAAATTTTATGCGAACATATGAAATACAATGTTTGACGAAAATATAAGTATAATGTAATAAAAAAATTATTAAAATATTTTACAAAAAGATAATCTATCAAATATAACTAAAAAATAAATGGTTTGTAATGTCTAATATCAAGTCATATACTACTAATACAAATGAAATTAAAAATATAACATAAGTTCTAAATTTTAAAATAAATTAACATAATACTCTTATGTAAAATTTCAACATTCCGTGCATAAATATGATTTAAAGAAAAACGTAAGTTTATAATTTTATTCAACAATGAATTCAACTTTAATTTAAAAATTAGAATACTGATAAAAATAATAAACATAGAATAGATAAATAAAAAAGACAATATGAAAATTGCATGGAATTTGAGCTGATTCTCTGAAATGGACACTCCTCCCCTTACCCTCATCTCCACCATTCTCTCCTAGACCTTCATATTGTGGCTTAACAATGTGATATCCCTATAGTTGTTACACTTTTGGATATCACCCTTGCTCTTGTACACTGGAATCATTATACTCCACCTCCATTTGTTGGGCATCTTAGTTGTCTTCAAAATAACATTAAATTACGTAGTCAATCACTCTATACCTGCCTTATCAATGCCCTTCTAAAACTCCATGAATCACATTGGGTTCGATTGCTCTCCCCTACTCATCCTACTAATAGCATGTCTAACCTCCTCAACCCTAAAACACCTATAGTACCCAAAATCTTGATTGCCTAACAGAATGTCTCCATCTCCTTTCTCATTTAAGAGTGTGTGGAAATATGCTTGCCACCTTTGCTTTATGGAGGTCTCATCCTCCAAACCTCACCTTCCTCATCCTTGATGCACTTCACTTGACCCAAGTTGCGAGCTTTTCTATCTCTCTTTCGTAAGCCTATACAATTTTTTTGTCTCTGCCTTTGTTCCTTAGTTCAGCATATAAGCGTTCAAAAGTTGTCGTCTTAGCACTTGTGACCGTCGACTTCGCTTCTGTCTTCGCCGTCTTATAGATATCCTTAAGCTTCCTCTTCTCATCCTTATCCACACTCCAACCACTTCGTATAGGCAACTTCTTAACCTCCACTTTGTCTTGAACTTCTCCATTCCACCTCTCTTGAAACCCCTAGTTACTCGGTAGCTACTTTTCTAATGTAACCAGCAATCATGTTCCACATGTTGATCACATCTTTGCTACTATTCCAAGCCCCAAACCAATCAACTTGTCCTTCCGAGAAAGGCCAGAAGTCAGGCCTCTCCATCTAATCCTTGGTTGGTCATAAATGGTCATTTTCCTCCTGTCCCGTTTAATCTCCAAGTCTATCACCAAAAGCTTATGTTAGGTAGTAGTATTTTCACTTGAAATAACCTTGCGATCCTTACAAAGGCCTCTATCACCCATTTGAAGGAGCAAGTAATCTATCTTTGAGTCTTAGCTACTGTGATACGAAAGGTAACCAAGTGGTTTTCCCTTTTCAGAAAATACGAGTTAGAAATTCCACAAATGATAATCTTTTTGGTGATTGCTATACGTCTCACTACCTCATCCAAATCCCCCCAAAAGAGTTTTTTGACTTCCTCATCCAAACCCACTTGAGGCACATAAGCACTAATAACGTTTACAATAAGCCTACCGATAACTAGCTTAATCATTATCATCCTGTCACTGATCCTCCTAACCTCCACCACACACTCCCTAAGGTCCTCGTCTACTGGAGTACCTACTCCATTCCTATCTTCCATATCTCAAGCTTTGATACCTCTTCATATGTTCTCCCGAATACAAGTTATATTAATCTTTCTCCTCTTAAGACTTTTCACTAGCTCTATGGACTTTATTGTAAGTGACTCCATATTCCATGATCCTACTCTCAACTTAAGAAAAGCCGACCCCCTCTTGCCCTTACTACCTTTCGCCTCTGACCCTAACCATGCCACCATCAGTTTCCAAAGCCACTAAAAAGGATAAATTGAGAACAGATAAATCGAAAGACTGTAGTAAATCTAGAAGATACCAGCGCTTGAAATCAAACAGCTCAACAAGATAATAGTAGACCACGCATAATAGCCAATAATCAAATACAAGAAATCAAGAACAATAACAGTAAGTGAAGAAAGAGAGAAGGAAATTAAGACAACCACTCTAGAATATGTGTACACTTTATCCTAACGTAACAAAAACCACCGATGCAATATATCAAAGCTACAGACAAATCTACAAGCTACCAGAATATCAAATACACACCCAACAATTCAAGAAACAACCCAAATAAATCAGAAATCTGTATAAATGATATCAAACAAGAACGACAGAAAGAATTCTGAAGTAAACAAAGAAAATAGGTCCGAAAAGATAACACCTGGAATGTGGTTGGAGAGCTGAATCGACAATCTAAATGAAAATAAGGCTAGGACTCCTCGTGTAGAGCAGCAAACAGGGCATATTCCTTAAAAGATTCTTGGTCTTTATCTTGTTAGAATAGGAATAGGAATAGGAACAAGAATAATATTTACAATCCTACTTAGAATAGGAATAGGAATAACAATAGTACAAAATCCTACTTGGAAAAGGATTGTATTATAGTATCCTAGTTGGAAAAAGAGTCTAATATAGTATCTATAAATAAAGTCTCAATGTAATAATGTAGAGACAACAATTCAATAATATTCTTCTCCAATATTTTTCACATAGTATCCGAGCTTGTATGGTCCTGGTAAAAAATCAAAGAGCTTCCGCTGCCAGCGGGCGACTATGATCCATATATGCCGCCCATCTGGCCAATGATTATGTTAGCAAAAAAATTAGGTCACTATTTATTTTTTTGGTGACTATTTTCTCATATTTAATTTCTGTAGCACTGTGCATCTTTCCGGTGACTACTTTCTCAAATTTGATTTGAGTACCATCGTGCCATCTTTTCATTGACTATTTTTTCATATTCAATTTGCGTAATATCATGCTATATTTCCGGTGACTATTGTCTTATTTCAGTAGGGTTGTGCCATCAATATGAACCTACCCATATAATTTCAATTTTTCAGTAGGGTCGTGTCATCATTCCAACCCTACCCATATAATTCTCTTTCTCAGTAGGCTTGTGTCATCATTCCGACCCTACCCATATAATTTTATTTCTCAATTTATGATCACTTTCCGCTTTCAAATTAATAATTCGGTGCACGAGTAAATTCCGACTAGTTTTAAAGTGGCTTCTTGGATCAATTTTGAGATGATCCATATTGTCATTCTCCATTGATCATTTAATCAGTAGAACATTAAGAATGTTTTTCTCTATGATGATCTCTAGGAAGAAATCTATGTGGAGAAACCACTTGATTTTGTTGCTTAGTGGGAGTCTTAGTAGCCTTGTATATCGATTGTGTAAGTCACTCTATGGTATGTGTGAGAAATATAGGAGAAAATATTATTGAATTGTTTCTACATTATTACATTGAGACCCTATTTATAGATTCCATAT
>JBCEWC010019807.1:0-11233 GCA_038996855.1 Solanum aculeatissimum
AAGAGAAAAATATATTTTAATTCCCTTATATAGTCATGTGAATAAACAAAATTCAATTACTGAAACATACATTTCTTTCAATTTGGTAATTCTGTTAAGAATACTTACATGCATTTATTCATTTTAGAGTAGAAATTCATCAATATTATTTCTATCGTTACAGATTATATTATCTTGTTTAGTTTTACATACTTCTTGCTAGATTGAAAATATGTTATTCCATTGTCATAATTTTTTATTAACAAAATTCAAATGATAAAAAAAAAATTCATTATAGAATATTAATTAGTGGACAAACGTGCAACGCACGTTCTCAGAAACTAGTATACAAATATGTATGAAGAAAAAGAAATCCAAATAAACATAAAAGAACCCTAATTTTGTAGTTGTCTTTCTATTCGTCAATGCTCTACCAAAATAACAAACTAATATTATTCTTTTGCGTGTTTCTCACGAGATCTTAGCTTCTCCGACGCTTCTATATGTACAACTGTATATTGTGATGATCAAACGGCCATAACTAAAATCATTAAATATATGTTTGTGTGAGTAGTTAGATATATAGTGGTTAGATCGTTTGCTCAATTAAATCAAACCAAATAATAATAAGAGAAGAGAAGAAAAGGATTAAAAAAGTAAATTAAAGTGTTGTCCGTGTGAGTAATAACTAAATACACATAAAAGTTAACGTCTAAATCTAACCATTCCTGTCATATCAATAAGGATTGATCACAAATTTTGTTTTCTGAGAGTACCAATTTTTTGAATAACATAATAAAATGTTACTATGAGTAACATTTCATGCTTTAATTTACTCCGTCACTTGTTAACTTTTGCTTGTTAGAATTTTTAGATAAATTAAAATATTATGTGAAGTGTTACTATACATTAATTTTTTCAAAAAAGATTGTGTTGGTGTTTTTGATTAGGTTAAATAGATAATGAAAGATTATAATCTTCGAATTAGTGAGCTAAACTACGAGAGATACATAGGTTGATTAAGATGAATGAGTTTACATATTTTCTAACAAGAACAAATTAAGTGAAAAAAGGAACTTGATGATGAATGTTAAAGTGAAGCAGCTATAGGGTTACGTTCATGATAAGAGCAAAATATTGAGGAATGTCTCATGGTTGTCGAAACGATGATGATGCAGACATAAAGTGGAACAGCAAGGGATAATAAAAAAAAGCTATAGAAGATGTATAATTATTTATATATAATACGAATGTAGATTAATCCTACAGCTAAGCTAGACTCCAAGTGAAAGAATGCACTCAATTAGTGGATCTTTAGTAGAATTAATTAGACTACTTTTTACTTATTACGCATAATGTTGTACGAATACAAGAAAAATTTAATATAGTTACCTGTCCCTAATATATCATTTCTGGGCTACCCTTTGCAAGTGTTGTGAAAGACACTTGTAATAGCTGAAGATAATATAATTTCTCACAAACTTTAGTATATAAATAAGGACGAGCTAGGAATGTGTATGTATATATATTCCCAGTTCCAAACTGCATTTCTCCCTATATATCATCTTCTCTTCTTGTAAGGTATACTTACGTTAGTCTGCTTTTTAAGGGTGTTTTTATAGTTTGTGTTTCTAGTTGTTGAATCTCATTTTCACCTTAAAAGGGAAGATATATTTTCTTATTATAGCAATAAGGGTGGCCATATTGATTGAGATAGGTGTAATCATGTGCACCATGAATGAATCTCGAGAAGAAAGTGATGAGATCATAAGTATAACAAGTGATGAAATGGCTGCAGCAGCTGCCACAATTGAGCAGACGGTAAAACAAAGAGAAGAAGAATTTGCTCCACCATATTCTTCCCGTAGTACTCTTCACCTTTTCCGACGAGTTTCACTCAAGGAGGTAATTCTTTATGTGCCACTTTTATTTTTATTTTTTACTCGACATGATATTAGAATCAAACTCATCATCATTACTATTTTTTTTAATTGAACTCTCTTATTATGTTATTCATGCACCAGTTGTTCAGGTGCAAAACATTCATTTATTTTTCTTTTTCAACAACACAGTACGACACGCATAGACAAGGAAAATAGAGGTGCAATGCTAGGATTGCTTCACCTTTAACTAGAGGTTTCGGGTTTGAGCTTTGAGTATGGAAAAAATTATGTTGGGAGCGAGCACCATCCCAATGGGCCTTACAGTGCCCAATCCAGATTAGTCAGGACTCCAACACAAGCTCGGATGAAAAATTAAAAAAAAAATACAAAAGACATAAGGCAGAGGCAGACACATGAAAGCACGAACGTAACATTATGTTAAAAAGCTCCATAACTCCATTTGCTTCATTTATTTGTTTTTTTAAATAATGCCACAGAGAAGCACGAGTAGTTGCCTTTATTTTTCTGTCCAACTGGAGATATATGTAATAACTATAAGATCTAGTGTTCAGTGGTAAACTACCTAGGGTTTTTGCTTTTTGGGGTTTCTTTTTCTTTTGGTTTATCAATTTTAATTGACCGGAAGCTCGGGATTAGTACATAAAGCATCATTATAATCGCTTTCTACGTAAGGTGGTAGCTGTATTATTCCTTATCTTTCCTTACTTTTCAAGTTTAACCATATACTACTTCCTTTATCATAAACTACGTATTAGTCAAATTTTAAAGGTGCATCAGCACATATTCAAATTTTTCGTTTTCCTTTTCGTTAAAATAAATTAATTTTAGTTTCCTGTTTTATGCATGGGGATATATGCAAGAAAGTAACAAACATGCAAGAAAAAATGGTTTCAGGGAAGATGTTTTTATTCTCTTAGGGAAGGTTACACATTTTATGCCGGGGGCAAAACTAATTACATTTGCTAGCATATTATACCAAGGTTATACAATATTTTTGTATAGTATATATATATATATATATATAAAATCAAGTTTGTTAGTCTTGAATGTTGATAGTCAACGCTTCATCATATATTGTGCATCAAAAAAGGAACATCCTCTGATTTGTGGTACAAGTTTTATCTTGAGAATCTACATTCAGTGTATATATAATATCGTTGTCATATTATCTCTAGATTCTGTTAACGATTAGGTAATTGTCAATTATAGGGAAGTTTAATTGGATCCACCCTTTATATGTGTTTGTGGTTTTTATGCAAAAGATGCTCCACTAATGATGTGAGCGTAAGGAACAAGGAGACAATTTTTTTTTCTTTCTTCCTCTTTTAGGTAAAGAGATCGACAAGAAGGTAATTTTTAAAAAAATAAAAATGACTCCGTTGGTTGTTTCTAGCCTAAATATCATTGGCTAGTTTGTCTGGTTGGCTTGAAGTATTATTTTAACAAGCTACTAACTGAGAAATAGACCTACCGAGAGTCTGAGACATATTGCCTCCTAATAATTCAATCATAGCGATTAGTTAATTAAAGTATAGCATGTTGAACTTGTTAGAACAAGCAAAAATAAAGGGAACTCTCAGTACTCAGTAGTGTTAATAAAATAATTTACACTGCCTCATTAAACAACTTAGATATACCCATACGGGGTTATGAGTGTAAAGACATTAAACTACACGAGTCTTGGTGGAATCTAACTTTTCACCAACTGCTCATTAAGTGTATCAAATGGAAAAAGTGACAATTTTTCTTCTTTCTTTTCTTTTATTTAATGCTCTATTAAATCTAAATGTTTTATGTCCTTAAATTATTAAAAAAAGAAAGGTTATTTATTATATATAGAAATCAAATACTCCCTTGGTTGATTTTTATTTGTCCATTCATCATTTTAAAAATAAAATTTTTATTTTTACTTGTTACTTTTAACATATCATATTATACAGAACAATTATTTTTGTCATGTTTTAACATTATTTATTTAATACAAAATCATTCTAATACTAAATATAAATTAACAAAGGTAATGTGATAAAATATTCATATCAATTAATTATGTGACATTTTTTCAATTTCTAAATTCAAACAAGTCTATTTTTTACCTTAAAATTTTCATATACCTTTTAAATGTTTTTGAATTGTCGATTATTTTGACTTATATAATTTATAAATATATCAATTTCATTTTAAAATTTTTGAAAATTTCATGTGTAAATTCTCGATCAAATTTAAATTGTTTGATTCTAAAAAAATATAAAATGTCACATAAATTAAAAGTGAGAAAATATTATTTTATTAATAAATATGTCAAAGTTGAAATATGATTGTGTAAATATGTTGAAACAGTAAGGATAACATTCATATGTGGGCACGTGCTTATGTGCATTCATGTTCAGGTTTATGCACGCTTTCACTATAATATGGATCTTCTTTCTTTTTGTAAAAAAGTGGTAAAAGCAACTAGAACTGAAAATCAAACCATTTCTAAATTTCGGACTTTAATATTTCTTCGGTTCCCTTTTAATTTTAATTTGACTAATTTTTAAAATTATATTAAATTTTATTAATATCTTAAAATAAAAATGATGTTCCCTCTATTTTAAAAAAGAATGATCTAGTTTGACTTGACAAGGCGTTTAACAAAATAAGAAAGACTTTTTGATTTTGTGGTTCTAAATTAAAGTTATGTTAAATATAACAAAATGCCCTTTAAATCATGTGATCTTAAATATGTTATGTGAAAAGTTTAAACTAAAATGTTGCCAAAAAATGAAAGAGATCATTTTTTTTTAAACAGACTAAAAAAAGTTGGTCATTCTTTTTATATAAAACGAAGGGAGTAACATTTAAAAACTATATGAAAAATACTACGTATAAATGAGATTTCTTTATATCAATATGATAAAATGACATAGTTTAAAATGTTAGTCAAAATTCAAACTAATTATTTGACTCTCAAAAAAACTATGACAACTAAAAAGAAACGAGGAAGTAACATTCAATAATTATATATTTAGCTTTGTGATGTGTAAGATGATCGGTGACAATTCCTTTTGTTTTGTTTATGGATTTTGGGCGATAGGCTCAAATGAGTCGTGTATGTTTATTTTGAAGTATTATCAATAAGAGCATCGAAATTTGAGAGAGAGAGAGAGTGTACTGTGCGGTGAGGGGGTGGGGGGAGTAGGAGTGGTTTGATATGATGTATAAGAATAATACTAAATGAAATGTATTAATAATGTTTGCATTAATAATACATGTATTAGTTATGCTTGTATTAATTATACATAGAATATTTTAATATATTTGTTTGTTTGATGCATTAAAAATATCATGTATTGCACAAAAAAATTTATTACAAAAATAAAACCTCCACATTTATGGTAGAAAGATGTAAAAATATAATTGAGGGACAATTAGTTTTTAATCATGCTAATGCATGCATTAAATCACTTGCATTACTAATACTTATAAATTCATGATATTAATAGTGCACACCTTAATACACAATAAAGTATATAACTAATGCAAGTATCAGTTATACATAACATGAAAAGGTGTACCAAATATGGTACTACTAATACATGACATTAATGTATGCATTAATTTTGCTAATACATTCTACCAAAAGACCTCTTAGCGTGTAAAATTACAACAACAATTAAGGTACTTACGTACATTAAGGGTGTGTTTGGTATCAAGAAAAATACTTTTCAATTTTTTTTCATGTTTGGTTGGATTAAATGTTTTGAAAAATATTCTTCGAATCAATTTATTTTCCTCAAATATAAGGAAAAAAACTTTCTTTCAAAAACTAAAGAAAACATTTTCCAAAACTCTCCTCCAACCTGAGATCACACCTTTTTTTTCTTACCCCACCCCTACCATCCCCGATCCCCTTAGAACTAGAATTTTAAAACTATTTATTTTTAAAAGTATTTCATTGATTATTTTTTTATCTCATCCCTACCCCAATCCACTTACTCCCCTCCTTGCCCCTCAAAAAGAAAATTTTTAAAATTCATTCCCCCCACCCCTCACCCAAAAAAGAAAAAAATTATTGTTAAAAAATATTTTAAATTATGAAAGTTTTTTTTTTATCCCACTCCCTATCCCTACCGGCCACCCTCCATAAACAATAAAAAAAACTTATTTTTGAAAAATATTTCAAAATTTTAAAATATTTATTTTTTTACCCCTACCCTTACCCCTTACCATACCCCTCTCTCCCCCTCCCCCTCCCCCCCCCCAAAAAAAAAATATTGTCTTTGGAAATATTCAAATTTTGATAGTTGCAATTTTTTACTCCACCCCCTCATCCCAAGGAAAAAGTTGAAAATAGTTTTTTTTAAAATTAAATTATTTGAAAGTTAGGTCTGAAGTTGGAGTCGGATGTCGTCGAATTTCGATTCAATAGTTAAGGTCGAATCTAAATTTGAATGTCGAATTTTTGTCTGAAAGTTGAGTTGGGTCCCGCGTCAGATGTTGGGTCAAGTTCCAAATTAATTACTGGTGTTGATTTTCATGTCAGAAACTATTTTCTTAAAAAATATCTTCTACTCTCTAGCCCAAAATAAAAGATAATTTCTAATAAAAGTTTTTATTCACTAACCAAATAATAGAAAATATTTTTTGAAATTTTTTTTTCACTAACCAACCATACATGAGAAAATGAATTAGCAACCAACTTATTTTCTAAGAAAATATTTTCCTGATTTTCCATAGAAAATATTCCAAACACAACCTAATAGGGTAAATTTTTCCTTGATATTGTGTAATTTACAACATCAACAAGGTACATGTTCAATATAATCCATAGGTGGGATTTGGAAAGGGTGGTGTGTACATAGGCCTTATTCTAAGACATGAATTACCATTTCTTGCATATCATAGAGATTTGTTCATATGTAATTAGCTTATCCCATTTAATTGCTAGCGTTGACGATGAAGTATATACCATGAAAATGCAGGTGAGTGGCGAATTGTTGTTACTTGGGAAAATTGCATGTCCAGTTGCGTTAACAACGTTGCTTTTGTTTTCAAAAAACATTATATCTATGCTTTTCTTGGGTCATATGGGGAAGACAGAGCTAGCTGGAGGCTCACTGGCAATTGGATTTGCAAATGTAACGGGGTATTCTGTAATGAAAGGGCTTTGTATGGGCATGGAGCCCATATGTTCCCAAGCTTATGGAGCTAAAAGATGGTCAGTTCTCACCCAAACATACACCAAAATGTTTTTGCTACTCCTGGCCGTTACAATTCCAATCACCTTTCTATGGCTAAATGTCGAACATGTGCTCCTTAGACTAGGCCAAGATAGAGTAATTACCAAAGTTGCTAAAGGATACTTAATTTTCTCCATTCCAGAGTTACTTGCTAATGCTCATTTAAATCCCCTGAGAGCCTTTTTAAGGACACAATACATAAATACACCAGCTACTTTAGTAGCTACTTGCTCAACCATTTTGCACCTTCCAATAACCTATCTTCTAGTAACATACCTTAATTTGAATGTCAAAGGTATTGCCTTGGCCTCAGTTTTATACACAATGAACATGAATATCGGGTTACTTATTTACTTGCTATTGTCCAAAGTGGCAATCAAACCATGGGCTGGTGTTACATTTATCTCAACATTGCAAGGGTGGCGTCCATTGCTGAGTTTGGCTTTGCCCAGCCTATTTTCCGTCTGCTTGGAATGGTGGTGGTATGAGATTGTTCTATTCTTGAGTGGTTTATTAAGCAACCCTGATTCTTGCGTAGCAGCTATGGGAATACTGATACAAACAACAGGGACTATTTATGTTTTTCCATTTTCACTTGGCTTGAGTATATCCCAGCGTGTTGGCACTGAATTAGGGGCTGGTAACCCAGATCGTGCTAAATTAGCAGCCCTTATCGGTATTTTTGTGGCAATGGCTTTGGGATTCACTGCATTTGGTGTAACCGTTGGGATGAAATCAATCTGGGGTAGATTGTACACGAATGAGCCAGAAGTTCTTGCATTAATATCAGCAGTGCTTCCGATCTTGGGGTTAGCGGAGATTGGAAATGCTCCTCAAACAGCAGCATGTGGTGTACTAACAGGTTCTGCAAGACCAACCATGGGTGTTAGAATAAATTTAGCAGCATTTTACCTAGTTGGATTACCATGTGCTTGTGTATTTGCTTTCAAACTCAACATTGGTTTTAGGGGATTATGGTTAGGCCTAGTGGCAGCTCAATTTGCTTGTCTATTCATGATGGTGTATACATTAATGCAGACAGATTGGAAACTTCAGGCTAGAAGGGCAGAAGAGCTGACTAAGGCATCTCAAGACAAGGATGATGTTGGAACCAACCTAGTACCTTAAAATATTGAGTATTATACTATATATGATGTTGTGTTCAAGTGTATAGGCCCAATTATTCTTTTCTTGGGCCAAACACATGGATGCCCTGTTTTGACAACTTATTGAAGTGTGTGTTCAGTTATTAGATAGAAAACATTTTTAATTATTTAGTTACATTATATTGTGCTCATGAGCAATAACTTAATTTATCCCGGTGTAAATCCAACATTTTTCTTTGTCTGAGAAAATTGAGAGTAATTAAGGAGGGAGGGGTAGAGAGGAAGTAACAATTTGACATTTTTTATTTTTTCATCAACATGATCGTTTTGCAGGTGGTGGTTTATAATGAACAGGATTCTTTCTGTATTACTTATTACCACAAGACAAGTGTATATTTTCCCATCAACTAATTTTGAATTACTTTATTACATGATGCCAGCATGTCTTTATCATAAAATGATCCCCTTTGATGAATAATACTACTTAACATATTTTTAAGTAGCAAATGGAAATTAAAGATGAATGTCTACTACTAGTCAACATATTTAATTTAGTTTTTCAGTCAATAGACGTAGGGAACATTTTATTTTGTGTTAAATGTCTTATATCTTAAACCCATATTTTGTTGCTATTTTTCCTGTGATTATTAATCTCGACGAAAGTATTATAAATTAGTCATTTAGCTACCCTTCTTACTATGCTTATATTTATAAAAACTATAAAGTACTTTTTAAGAAAAAAAAAATACTCATGTGCATCTACCTAAGAACTTCTTGTAAGCATGGATGAGAAAAACAAATTTAAAGAATATGTCCAAGATGATACAACCTATCCTTAATAACAGTTTTGGTGCATAATCTAACCAACAAATAAAACTATGCTTGTGCATGTTCCTCAACTCCATACCCATTTTCCCCATGGACATAGCTCCTTATTTCCCATTCTCCACCAATATCCACTACTAACAATGTACATACACAATACACTGCCAGCCATTGTGAAAAAACACAGGAGCAAATGTATCTCTTACGGTGCAAATCTTTTTTCAGTACCAGTAACAATATGTTGAAGTAGGACTTGTTGATATCCAATTTTGACTGACTTATAACTCCTTTTCAGATTGCTATTTGATTAACTAAGTATTTTTAAAACTTATTTCTTTTATTATATGCATAGGTTTGTATTTAATTTTTACCTGATAAATTATATAACTTTGGCATTTATAATTTATAAAAATTTATCATTATTATTATTTTATTCTTATTATTATATTATTATTGTTGTTAAATATTATCTATTTTTACTAGTTTTGTTTTAGCAGCTCTTAAATAAAAATAATAATTTTTATACGTTCAAATTTCTTACATATCTCTCAAGGTGAAAAACCCTAGTTTTGCCTATCTGACGTTTTTTTCAATTGTTACCGTCTTTCAAGTGTGGCGCCAGCGACCATGGCCACCTTGTCAACTGGTCAAACCCCACTGGGGTTGATCACCATCAACAATCACCTAATAATACCAAGATGAATGATGTTGAGGCTCTAAAATCACCGCTTCAACATCATATCAAACCTGTTCCAATGAAGACTTTGACCTATTTGCATGGAGAACCTAGGATAGTTTGGGAAGAGGAGGAGGTGGAGAAGATGATTGTTAATGAGAATTTACAATATGCAGTCATTGGTAAGTTTTGTTACGGATGGCGAGTCATACATGAATTAAGGCAACTTATACCTAAACAATGTGAGTTAAAGGGTGAATATAATATTGGGGTACTAAGTAATAGACATATTCTCATAACAGCCTCTTGTGTTAATGATTATATCAAATTGTTATCAAAACCAACCTTCTATCTCACTCACAGGAACTGGATATATACAATGAGGACTTTAAAGTGGGATCCATTATTTAACCCGGAGGAGGAAACTACCACAACCATCACGTGGATCTCTTTCCCTTCACTGCCTCCTAACGCTTTAGGTAAAAAAGCTATTTTCTCATTAGCAACGACTGTAATGACCCAAAAAAAATTTAAATTCATAATGGTTGGTCAAGGTTAGTGTTGGATTCGTTATGGTTGAATTTTGGTAGTCATGGGTTTTACTTAAGTGGACGGATTCAAAGGGGTTGTTTTGGTGAAGGGTTGTAAGGTCGTTTAGGCAGCACTGACTTTGAATAGCCATATATTTTGGTATGGGATGAAATGTGTGGGCTATTGTATATCAAATTGTAGGTCTTTGAGTTATCTTCTCAACACAATTGGTTTCACTCTATTCGGAGTTCGTATGTGGAAGTCATGACCCTTATAGTGAGACTACATGTATTCAAAAGTATGCTGGAAAAGGATTCGGGATGGAGTCCAAGTGAGGGACCACAAACCATTTGGTGGTTCACGGTTCGTGGTGTGTTATGTGGGTTGATCCAGTGGGCTCCCTTGGAGATGGGACCAAGCCCTGGACCAAGTGGAACTCCATGGACCACCTCACGGTCCGTGTGAGCCTTCATGATCCGTGAGGGGGTCCCGTGAAGTGATCCAGAGAGTTGGCCAAGGCTCGGGGCTGGACTACGGACCAAGTGATGCTCCACAGCCAGTACACGGTCCATGTGCAGCTACATGGTCCATGAGGCCCCTCGTGAGTTTGTCCAGAAAGTCCCTTGAGAGTTCGAGCCGAAGCCGAGACCAAGTGAGGTCTCACGGACAGGTTCACAGTCCGTGAGCCTCTGGACGACCCTTGGGCAGATTTCTTGAAGCCCTATTTTCTGTGATCTAGTCCATTTTATTAATGGTTAATTCGTAATTTAGTTTAATCGTATGCCCCTTTTAGCCTTTCTAAGATCTCCTAACTCCCCTAAATCAAACCCTAATCCCCTTTCATCCATTCTAACACTCTTTGGATAGCTCATATCTTTGGATAGCTCATAGGATTAGTTTTAGGAGTTAATTACTGAACAAATTGTAAGGGGAGAGTCTCCCTTGTTTATTGCTTTCCTAGAATATTGTAATGAGAGGAGTCCTCTCTTA
>JBCEWC010019808.1:0-11233 GCA_038996855.1 Solanum aculeatissimum
AGGGGTTTTAGGAGACTTTAGAAAGGCTAAAACGACCCTAGGAATAATTAAAATTACCAATTAACCATTAATAAAATAGAGTAATTAACTAAAATAGTCACTGACGGAAGCACCCACACGGTCCGTGTAATGGTTCATGGACCGTGAAACCCACCGTGTGACTTCACTTGGTTCATGCCTTGGCTTGAAATCTTGGATAACTTTCTGGATCACTTCACGACAGGACTCACGGTCTATGAAGTTGCACATGGACCATACACTAGTCTGTAGAGCCTCACTTAGTCCGGAGTCCTGACCTTGGTGTCTATCCACTTTCTGGACCAACCGACAAAAGCCCTCACGGACCGTGAAGCATCACACGAACCGTGAAGTGGCCCGTGGAGCTTCACTTAGTCTGGGGCCTTGGTCCACTATCCCTGGGACTTACTGGATCGCTTCATGGATTCCCCTCACGGGTCATGAGCCTCTACACAGCTCGTGAACCCTTCTGTGTGGCCCTACCTTAGCGTTAGACTGCTTCCCTTTCCAGAACACTTCCACACATGGGTAGTCTCACTGTAACAGCCATAACTTCCACATACGAACTTTCATTTGAGCGAAACTAATTGTGTTAAAAAGATAACTCGAAGAGATTCATTTAGATAGGTCATAGTACACACAGTTCATCCCATACCCCTAGATATATCCATTCAAAGTCAGTCCTCCTACACTATTTCATACAAAACTCTTCCAACACACTTTCTTTGAATACAGACACTTAAATAGAACTCATGATCACCACTACATAGCCATAGAAAGTTCAAAATGGGGCTTGATCCACTAGTACAAAGTTTGAAAATTTTTTGATCGTTATAGAGCACAAGGCAATGTGGGAACTTAACAAGTTGAATCTGGATTGGAATGATGCGGCAAACTCAAGGTTGAGCCAACTCAACGAACTTGATGAGTTTCATTTGAGGGCACATGAGAGCTCAACCCTGTACAAGTAAAGGATGAAGTTGCAATATGATTGTTGCATTGAGCATCACTAGTTTGCACTAGGAGACTTGGTTTTGCTGTTCAATTCAAGGTTGAAATTATCTCCTCGAAAACTCAAGTTTAAATGGGTGGAACCCTTCAAAGTTACATGTGTTTCCACCATGGGGCCATTGATTTGGAGAAGAAACATAGCATGAAATTCAAAGTGAATGTCCAATGAATCAAACCATACTTTGGCAATGTTGAAGAAGTACTCACAGTGGATGCAAACCATACTTTGGCAATGCTGAAAAAGTACTCCCAGTGGAAGCATGGGCACTTGGTAAAGGTTGAGTAACCAAGTAACCCAAG
Organism: Solanum aculeatissimum; assembly: GCA_038996855.1. Classification (NCBI taxonomy): domain Eukaryota; kingdom Viridiplantae; phylum Streptophyta; class Magnoliopsida; order Solanales; family Solanaceae; genus Solanum; species Solanum aculeatissimum. The sequence goes on from JBCEWC010019808.1 coordinate 1,330, forward strand.
TCGTGCTGCAACACTAAATCAGGCGCTACTTTGGAGGCAACCCAAGATATTATCTGTAATTTTTATGTATTTGTGTTAGTTTTGAACTCATAGGTTGTTTAATTTTCATGTTTTTATTGTATTATGGACTCATAGACTGGGAAATTATAGGGTAACAGTTTTATTTTGCTGAGAATGTAGAAGAACAGGGTCAAGGCAACAAACAGTGCAAAAAGTAAGAAAAGTTGGTTCGACAAATGGTTCCACAGGCCGTGGTTTACACCACGACCTATATATTGACTCATAAAACCATTTTCAGTGAGCAAAACTTTATGCACTCCAGTCCATGAGCCAACTTTACAGTCCGTAGATGCTACTACGGGCCATGAATGGGATTCATGGACCCTCGGTAAGATTCGGGAATTTTGCTAAGTACTTGGGGCACTCACAAATCAACTTTTGAGTCATATGTCAATCTATGACCCATAAGAGGATTCGTAGAGCCAAATCTCTAAAAATTAGATTCTAAAACCATGGAACCATGTCTTACGGGCAGTAAAACTTTCTACGACCCATAATCAGGGTTTCGTGAGATTAGAACTCCACTTATACCCAACCCAGTCAACGAAATAAAAGAGGGATAATTTTTACCCCTTACTTTCCTAATTATTTTCACACTATCCAAACCCCTTACCCTTTTTCCCTAATTCCGACCACTTCCCCCCATACCACCATAGTTTCTAGTAATTTTCCGACCATATTTTGATGACAGAATCACTATTCTAGTGCACCTAAGGCATCGAGGATTTCATTTTTTTCTAGTTTCTTAGACTCTTGCTCAATAATCCAGTAGGCATTCTTGGTTGCTTATTTTGCTAGAAATATGCTTAGTAGGTTGAGATACTAGTAAGGATGATTGTATGAATTTTCTTACCCTACAATTTGGTGTTGCCTAAATATAGGGTGTATCATATGCCTATTAGTGTTTGAACATTGAATTGAGTTAGTTAATGTGCTCCCCATTGTTTAAATTGATACAACCTTTGATCATATGAGTGTTATTGCATTATCTGGTTAAAATTCATCAAATAGTACATGAATTGAACAATGGGAAAATAAAATTAATTAAATTGGCCATGAAACAAGTTTGTGTTATTATTTGTAATCATCAAATCACTTGTTATCTAAGTTGTACTAAATCATCTTGTTAGGATCGATTAAGTGGTTACGTGAATTGAATGATGGGATGCAAAATTATTGGTCAAATGGAGGTGGTCGTAATGTTTGAATATATCTGAGTGACTTGATGATTGAGGGGTTCGATATTGAATGGCATATGTTTCAGTTTGGAATGGATTGATTGGTGATAATGCACTATGCATGCATTGTGATTGAATTGAAACTTGTCGAATGCATGTTGGATGTATTTAACTTTGTTTGAGTGTCAATGCTTTAATGTTGTTTATTTTTATGTACCCTGTCACCTAGTCATTGTACTTGGTAAATCATTTAAACCTTACCTTGACTTTGACTTAGCTAAATTTGTAGTGTTTATGGACAAAGGGAATCTATTAGTGAACTTAGACTAATCAGGCTGTTATTTTTCAACAGCACGAGGTTTTTCTACGGCCCGTGGATTAGTTCACGAATCGTAGTTGCCCCTTGTAAGTTGAGATCAACATTTTGGTTTTTTCTGAGATGTTGCCAGATGAAACTACTTATGAGTTGTAGTTCAAACTATGGGTCGTAAACAGTGTTCGTACGTTCCTTATCTGTATGACTAGAATTCTTGAATTATACCTACGACCTAGTCTATGGCTCATAGTCTAGTATATGAGTTGTGACTTGGCTCGTAAGTACATTTCCAGTAGCTTGATTTACCATACCCTATTTCCTATGAAGGTCATCCATGACTCGTAGTCTACCCTATGGCCCGTAGGTGAGCCTTCGTAGGTCCTTCTATGATAATTTTTGGTAACTTTTTGTTTGTCTTTTTTGTATTCATAGGACTCATTTATTCTTTTATTTATGTGTTCCTAGGTACTATGGCTCCCCGTCTCAAACAAGATGAGATATAGGCCCGACTTTGGGATGAGCCTATAAACTTTGAGGCTAGTCCTCAGGCTAGTGGATCCTTAGAGATGCTCAATGTCTAGCCAAATGAGGGCACTGAGCGACAACACACCAGGGTGGCATCTAGATAGATAGTGTCGGTCTATATATAGGTCATAGTTGCTCGAACTCCCCAGTCTGAGAAGGGAGGTGCCTAGTAGAGCAGCTCGATCAAGATATCAGACTTCGGTAAGGGGTCTATATCGGGTTCTAGAGATAGAGATGACTCTGGTTCAGGTAAAGAGTCAGGATCTGAGGTAGCAGAGTCTACCACCAGCCTCTACAGTTGGTTTGTCTAGACAATGGTATGTTCGGTGCATACAGGATATATAGAGAGAGGATGTCTTGCTGGATGAAAGGGTTCGTCAATCCCGTACTATATTTGAGGAGCCAAGGATCATGACTTTTAGATTTGATAGTGCACCCATGCTCCGAGACACATGGCGACACCACTTGGATTGGCTAGCAACCCCATCGGGGAAGTACTCCCCAGCCATGGTTTGAGAGTTTTTTGCATCCTACACTGCTACAATTATAAAGGTGACCTTGAAAAAAGGGAAGCCTCTTGTACAACCCCAACTCACACAAACGATGGTACGTGAAGTCCTCGTTGATCTATTTGAGGCCACCATATGGAGATTTCTAATTAGTCTTGAGTACCAAGCCCCCATGATGACAGTGGAGTATAATTAAGGCTGGGGCAGACCACAGACCATGCTTTGATGAGAATTATGGCCAGGAAGGTCACTTTGATGTGTTGGATTGTAGGTTATATAGTTGAGTAAGGTCAGGACCCTGACTGGATATCTAATTCAGCGTCGATCATGAAGGCTTCACTCAACTTTGCCGACAAGGTTTGGTGGGTTATAGTACGTACGCAGATCTAACCGACTCAGGCAGATAATACTTTGACCCCGGACCGTGCTATGTTGGTTGCCAGCATCATTGTTGGCTATAATATAGATTTTTCTTATTGTATAGCGAAGGAGATACACGAGTGGGTAGTAAAGAGGTCTACATCGATACCATTCCCGTGTTTGATTTACCAACTATGTAGAGAGGTGGGGGCACAGATCCTACCTAATGTGGACATATTTATTGAGGTTTAAAAGACATAGGACTCTAGCTTGATCAAGCCTAATGAGAATCCTATGGCAATCCGACAAGCACTGCATCCTCCCATTCAACTTCCAAAGATGTTCACTGAGGTACCACAACCTGAGCCTACCTTCTCCACTACTACTGCTACAGAGGTCGAGGGGCCCCCACAAACAGATATTGAGAGGGAGACGGAGCCTGCTACCATTTCTACTATTGTGCCATAGGTCGTACTTGTGCGTCCTCAAACCGCAAGCATAGTTTACGTGTCTACATAGTCTATATAGGCTATGGTACAGTGATAGGTTTGCACTGAGTCCTAGTTGACTCAACTGTTATAGTAGATACAACCTTAGGTTTACAAAGTTATTTCAGAGTCTAAGGAGCATGCATAGGCACATTTTACGATCGTTATTGAGGAGAGACTTACAGCATTTCATGTTCGTGTAGATATATTCGAGAGGCGAGTAAAGTAGAGCTTCTGATCATCCCTGAATCCTAATATAATATCTATCTGGGCGGAGATCCAACAGCTCTGCACTGATATGAAGGCAGCGTCTTCGACACCTTGTTGATATTTTTGAGGTAGTGGATCTATTTACTAATGAGCCTTCAGTCTGCTATTCTAGAAAAAGGTGCCATGATGATGATGATGATCCTGAGGCTATCAGATTAGATGCTGCGAGGATGGAGAGTGTGCAGTTCAAAGCTGCTAGACAAACATCTATTGAGAGTGAGATAGAATGGTAGGCACATGCACAGGATTTGGTGAGGGGAGATGGACCCTCCAAACATACCGCCACGAGTGAGGAGACCGCCCAGTAGGCTATAGATGGTCAGACACAGATTGACACCGGCACTTAGGCACCCAGGTATGTCCTTTTTTTACCCTAATATTATATTGTCTTATTTTGTTACATTGAGGGAAATGCAAATATTTTTTTATGGGGTGTGGATAGTTATAGGCCACAGTGAAGTCTAAGTAACCAAGACCTATATCTATCCCAATTTTTGAGTCCGCAGGTTTTTCTTGCTTGTGTTCTTTCCCTAAGGATATTTATTTTCTATTGAACTGGCATATTTAGGATGTGTAAGTAGTACTAGTAGCATACTGTACTGATATCTGTGGCATATATTAGTTTATATTGAAAAATAATACCCCTTTGTTTTTAATGGTGTGTTGTTAGGAAGTTTTGATAACAACCATGTGAAATCAATGATTGACAGTGTTTGTTCTAACAAGATAGTGCTTGAATGTACTAAAAGTCATGATCTAAGAGTCTATATTGATAGTGTATTCAGTGCCAAGTGTATGTGAGCGTTATTGCATGATTCTGATACTGTGTTTCAAGCTAGAATTGTCTTGTTACTCTGATTGAGACTGTAGGTTAGTTGGTTAGGAAAAGATCTTAGGTCATTGTTCAGCACTTAGCCTAAATTGACCAACCAAATGCATTGTATATCCCTTATTCCTAATGTTTGAGCCTTACATGTACCTTTTCTTTTTAATACCTTAGAAATTGAACCTTTTTGTCTGTGAAATCTTGAATTTGAATATTGTGTACCTTGACTCAGGCTAAAACCCTAAGTTAAGGGTGGCTACCAAAAAGTGGTCTTGGTTCAAAGGTTGGATATTATACACCTCAACTCAAGTCAAAAGCCTAAGTTGAGGGTGGATGTTGTAAAGAAATCACCCCAAATGGGAAAGGAAGTGTAGAAATATAATGAAAAAGGGTAAAATATAAAGTGGGTACGAGAGAGATGCCAAAATCATGAGCTGAAAAGAAAAAGAATTGTGAAAAATAAAAGGCAATGAGCTGAAATAAGAATAAGGCGCCCTAAAGAGTTTGAAATAGGAAAAGGGAAAAATGAGTCAAAAATATTAGTGTTGGTAGGGAAAAAGTGTAAAATAACATAATGTCAAGGAGGGTCATTAGTCACTATGTTCCAAAAATATCACACCAAAGTCCCCTGAGCCTAAGTTACAAGCTAGAAAGTCCTATAGTGATCCTAGTCTAAGTAGTCAAAGGTCATAGTCATGAATACAGGGGCAAGCCTATGGTATTGGACACAATATTTAAATATCTTTTGTGAGCGTGAGTGTTCTTGTCAGTCCCGAGTATTGAATTTAGAAATATCATTCTAAGTGAGACATGGGACTTCTTTTTCTGAGGGCACTTGAATTACATTGTTGACTATAGCCTATCTCGGTGATTGTTGATTATAAACATTGACTTATTTGTCATAGTTGCACTATCGTATTTTTTTTTATCTCCTTGAGTCTGTTGGATAACTGTCTGATACGCACTGATGAGTTTGATTGGGTATCTGGCATTGATTGAGAGATAAAGTATGTCATTAGGTTGAGGTCTTTGTGTTGATGCATTGCTTATGTAGATTGAGTCCGTCGCTTGAGGACAAACAACAATTTTAAGTTGAGGGTGTCGATGTGCTGCCAAAATACAATACTTTTGATGCTTTAAACTTAGGATTTTCTGTGTTCTCAAAGCGATGTTAGTGGATTTGATGTGTTTTTGTGTTGATTTTGCATGATTACATGAATTAGGATGATTTTGGGCAAAGTTGATTGTTAGTTTTTGATGTTTAATGAGGCCTTCTACTGGTCGTTGTTCATTTCATGAGACGTATATAGGTTCCATAGGTTAGATCTAGTGAAAGGCTGATTTTCAGAGGTTGAGACTACCCGATACCAGACAAGTTATAGACCATTTGACGACCCATATACTTATTCATGTTTTGGAGATCAGAGAATATGCATAAGTGCTGGATTGTTACCAGACGAAGGCTCCTATGGGTCGTAGTTCATTTTTTGCCTTGAGGATCAAAGATTCTAAAGATATGCTGAAAAGATACCAAACAAGACCCTTTACAGATCGTAAGTCAGAAGACAGTCTGTAAAAAGGTTTCGTATGTTGAATACAGATTTTAAGCAGTGCAGTCTATGAAGCCCAATTATGGGTTGTGATTCCATCTGCGGCTCGTAACCTTGTTCGTCTGAGGCCCCGAGTCTAGTTTTCTTATTTTTTTGGATTTTGTTTTCTTATATTATAAATAGGTTTTTAGGGTTATTTAGACAGAGAGAGCAGTTAGAATGCCTATAACTCATTACTTGTGATTACTACTTTGATCTTATTGAGTACTTCTGATATTATTTTGGGTTATAGCATCATAATTTTCGTGAAGATTTCGGATTTCTTGTTCATCAATTCATCGTTGTAAGTGTTTAATTATGTATATTCGTAACATGATTTCTTCACTTACAATGAACATGAGTAGTTAAATCCACAACTAGGATTGTGGAAATTATTAATAACTAACAAAGTAAAAACCCGGATAATACATAATCCTGAAAAGTGTGCATGCATATATTATTTATCCCTTCGCTATGAATATTTTTCAACCAGTACACGCGTTAGAACTCACCTAATTCTTACTTACTGGATCAAGGGGCTAATGAATGGGATAAGGGATAAATAATCGGATTCGATACGATTACTTTCGTCTAATCAACCTAAACGGATCAAGGGATGGTTGTACTGGTACAAGGTAAGGGTTAGTAATGCAACACCTCTGGGATGGATCAAATCACGTGGTGAAAATTTTCTAGCACCTGGATCAAAGGGTTAGGTGAACATAACTTACCAGTTTTACATGCTACATACTAGAAAAGGTTACAATTATCTTATTACATTGAATTTGGAATTCATGGGGAATACAATACCCTAGTTACTTCTCTTACTGATTTCACAATATTTGCACTTGATTGTTTGTTGTAGTTTAGGTTTAATTATTGCATTTTACCAACCCTCTTTCCGAGAGATAAGTAGATTAATTCATCTTAATTACTTTAATTACTCCAAGTCTAGACCTTATTCCTTATGGAAACGACTCTAATTATTGTTAGGTTCTATATTTGAATAATGACCGCTTATACCTTAATTGGGAGGTGTAGTTTGGGCATGATCAAGAGGTGACTTGGGAGACCGAGTCCGACATATGGGCCCGTTATCCTTATCTCTTTGAAACTTTAGGTAATTCTTTTGTTTTATGTTCGAGGATGAATATGGTTTTTAATAGTGGATGATGTAATGACCTTGAAGGTTATTTTAAATATTTTTTATTAAAATTAATGATTTACCCCCCATAGTTGCCCCGAGTCCTATTCGATTGGTTAAGAAAGTTGGTTTTTGAAAATTTTGTGAAAAGTGAGTTTTTGCTAAAGAGTTTAGTTTTGAAGGTTTAAGTTGCTTAATTTTGAGTTTCCAAGACATTTGGAGTTTCGAGTTTCAAAATAAAATTTTGTTTATTCCATCAATTTTGAAATATGAAAATTCATCTAAGAGAATTGTCGGAATCAAATTTGGAGTTGATATGGGGATTTAAGGTTTGAAGTTGGAAATTGAGTTGAAATTTGAGTTAGGGTTGACTTTGGTCAACATTCTGAGTTTGGGTGCTCGGATTGAATTTTGATAGTTTCATTGGTTTTGGGAGGTAATTTTAGCTTTAGAATGAGCTTTGGTATAATTTTTGAGTATTCCGTTAGCGTTTTAGTATTTTGAGTGTCTTATGTTAGTTTAGTTGCGACTTATCGGGTTTTGGGCCAATGAGACCTTGGATTCGATTTTCGGTGATTCCATTAAGTCTGGAATGTTGAATTTTGTAGGATAGTATATATAGCTTGTATGTATGGGATTCTGAACAAATCCTAAGGATCCATTCCGTGTTTTATACTTCAAGAGAATTTCTGATATCCGATGTACCCCTCCCTGTTCTTCGAATCAGCGGGACCTTTTTCGCGTTCATAGAGGACCCTTGATGACCTCTGCATTCGCGGGGAAGAGGCAACATTCACGAAATACATAATAGTTGGCTTTCTTATTCACGGCCGTCATGATCGAAACCTAGGGCCTAGTCATGACACAACAAATATGACACTCGAAGGCGCCCCATCCAAGCCTCTTGTTCACATCATAAGCATATATAAGGTAAAATACGCAATTCATAAGAGAGTAAGTAAGAGGAACAATAGTCGTATACAAACAAAGTCATAGTTTTTGTAATGACCCAAGTGAAGCCTCACGGACCACTTTCTGAATGATGGGCCAAGGCCGGAACCAAGTGAAGCCTCACGGACCACTTCACGTTCCGTGTAGGGCCGCACGGTCCGTAAGGGTGTTCCGTGAGTTGATCCAGAAAGTTTGCCAAGGTTCGGGGTCGGACTTCGTACCAAGTGATGCTCCACGAACCAGTACACGGTTTGTGTGCAACTACATGGTCCGTGTGCAGCTACACGGTCCGTGAGGCCTCTCGTGAAGTGATCCTGAAAGTCCCGCGAGAGTTCAAGCCAAAGTCGAGACCAATGGAAGTCTCACGAACAGGTTCACGGTGAACCTGTAGATGGCCACTGTAGGCCTTCCATGAGACACTATTTTCAGTGACCTAGTCCATTTCATTAATGTTAATTCGTAATTTAATTAGATCCTATGCCCCTTTTAGGCTATCTAAGGTCTCCTAATCCCCTTAATAAAACCCTAATCCCTTTTAATCCATTCTAACACTCTTCAATTCACTAACACTCTTCAATTATCCAAAAATTCTCAACGTTAACTCTACAGTACTTTTCTCTCTACTTTCCTAAGTCAGATTTTATACTACTGTTCACCCGGACGCCGGAATGGCGCGTGTGCCATCGCCGGAGGGCCGACGACCACTGGACCTTGACCCAGAGGTGCCCCACACCCAGGAGCACCATCAGCAACTTATCACTTCCCACGATTCATCTCCAATTCCGGAGAATCACACCAAAAGTTTCGCGGTCGATACTACTATTTGCAAACAAGAACTGCGCAGAGCTCAACAACTTGTATTTATGGCACTTTCAGGTAAGTTTTGAATCATTTCAGGTGGGGAAATGGCATCTACGCTTGGAAATGTTGATGGCTCACAAATGTCGTGTGATTTAATCGATCAATTTGGGAGTTCGAAGTCGCAAATAGAAGGAACAACCGGAAAAACTCGTGAAGCTCCACCTGCCTCCGGTGGGAATTTTCGACGGGACCAGTGACATAAGCGTGTTCAAATCCTCACGGCGCCCCTCCTCACAAGTTGTCACAGCATTCAAACAAGCTGAATGAAGGGGAAAGAGTTTCTGATAGCTTGGACGGAGCTCCGGCAACATTCAAAGAGCAACAACTAGCTCAAAATGTTCCCCTGGTTCCCCTAGAGATTCCTAATCAAAAATCCTCTATTCCTAATGTGTCAAATTCGACGAACCTGAACATTAGGGTTTCGGCGCCGCCACCCAGTTCTAAGGTCAATTCTCATAGTCATCTCTGGCTAAATGAAGGTAACAAGTTGGAAAATAGTGCCTCTATTATTCTAGTTAGTCGTGATGCCAACAATCCGACCATAATTCAATCGGAGGTGCCTATGGGGGATTATAACAGGGCTAGAAAAGTCAATGTATAGCCAGTGAACACCATGACTGTCAATTTTGAGGATGTCAACCAGGTTACAGAAGCTAACGAAGCTAGCAAGGAGTCAACTTTGGTACAAGGTAAGTTTACTGATCCGTCACCTACCAAATCAATAATTTTGCAGTCAAATGTTGTCAGGGGAGATAACTCTACAATTCTGAGAGTGAAGGAAACAAACACTTCTCAAAGCATGAATAACCATCATAGTAGTAGCAACA
>JBCEWC010019809.1:0-11231 GCA_038996855.1 Solanum aculeatissimum
CCTTAGAGCTTATGTGCTACATGTTTTAGCTTCCGCGTTTCCGAACCGATGATGAGTGTAATGGTGCTATGATGGCTAGATCGAGGGTCTTCGGGTCCTCTTTCGCCATGTCACATCTAGGCCCCCTATCCGGGTCATGACACCCTCTCTCGGAAGAGGTCATATATATTGAATTATTAGCCCTGTCACCTCCCTTATTAGATTTGGGAGGACGAGCCACTATAGCTTGAGATTGGGCTTGTCTAGTGGTGGCCCGAGTCTGTTGTGGCTCGTGTTTGAATCAGGCATGAAGCTAAACTTCTCAACTAAGACACTAGTCTCAGGAGTAGCATCGGAGTTGGTAGGCTAGTCCCGTAGGCAGTCCCTCATGGCGTTGATCTCATCTCTTCTTTGTCGGGGAGCCATAGTCCCTACAAAGAATAGATTCAACACACCAATTAGTCGGGTGAATTAATATTTGAACACAAAAATATGTATAGGACTTGGCAAATAAGAGTCTACGATTGCCCTTTTACGAGCCATAGAGTGATCTATGAGTCATAAAGGACCCTCGTGGAATTAGTGTAAACTGTTTTAAGCTATTGGAATGCCATCTACAAGGCCAGGTACAATTCATAGAAGATTGTACGGGTCGTGGACCGAGTCGTAGATGAGAGCCAAGATCAGGTTTTAACCAGGTACGATTCTATGAGATTTATCTACGACTCGTAGAAGATTTCATGACTTATTGAAGGTCTCGTTTGATGACATCCAGAATTATTAGTTTTTGGAATTTTCTATGAGGGGTAAGTACGGCTCGTGGATTAATCCACAGACTATAGAAAGCCCTCGTGAAATGAACTTCCAGATTGCAATTTTTCCAAGTTCATTATACAAGTTCTATATGACCAATTCTCACTTATTTAAACAACATCAAATTAAGACACACACACCCCACATAGTTTCACACACAAGACCCATCCCACATATAATTTTGTTCAATAATAACACCATCGAAAGTGATTTAACATATGATCCTATTGGTCCGACCTTTTTTTAGAATACATATTGTCATCAACAATTTCAACAATTCCCACGTCACATTTTCAATTTATTATTATTCAATTCATGGGAATGTGACACTATTTAAGTATGATTGGACTACCCACAACACTTTTTGGCTAACAAGTTCCACAGAAAACATGGGCAATCATACCACTTTCTTGAATTAGTTCCAAATTTAAAAATGAGCTAGCCTGACACATAACATAAATTACCTACCCATCATGTATCAACAAACATCAACATTAAAATCGATAAATTTAGGTTTATAGAATAAAAACCTCACCAAAAACAATGAGAAGTTGACTGAAGTAGATGGAGAAATTAGAAAGTGTGCCGGAACCCTAACTTTTTGGGCTCACCAGAAAGTTGCCAAAAAACTTACTATAACGGTGGTGGGCCTACCTAATTTTGGTCGAACCAAGGTCGGGGGTACAGGGTTAGGGTATATTTGCAATATATTGGAGTAAATAGGGTTAAATGTTATTTTGACTCCATATATATGTTAATTGGGTCGGTTAATAAGAATTGGGTTCGATTCTACAAGGCCTCAATTATGAGTCATGAAATTTCCTATGGCTTGTAGATCATAGTCTCATGTAATTAAGTCTGAAATTCTAATTTAAGGCTTGAGTTCTATGGTCCCTTGTACGATTCTTATAGTAAAATACGACCCATAAGAAGGTTTTATAGAACACCCTCGACACTTAGTCAGACACTGAAAAACTTACCTAGGGTCCGCGATTCCCATTCACTGTCCTTGTTTGTTCTAAAGACCATAAAGTTGGCTAATGAAATGGAGTATACATAGTTTTTCTCACTGTAGTGTTCTACGAGCTGGTATACGGGTCGTACAATGTCGTACGACCTGTATAATTGGTCATAGAATCACTCTTCCTTGCCTTTTCAGCAAAATAATGGCTGACTTGGTGTTGCACCTGCAGAACCTACAAAAAACATTGTTACCCTATAAGTCACAAGTCTAATGTCCACACATTACTACCATAAAGAAAAAATCAAACTAGCTAAAAGTCCAAAAGCTTTAAAAAAATAGAATTACTACTATTACATAGTATCTTGGGTTGCCTCCCAAGTAGGGGCTGATTTATTATTACTACATGACTTGGACCATCTAATTACTCAACCTTCATCAATAGCCCAAACCTCCATCTTTAGCTCATCTGGCCTCTTCATTGACAGACATTGAAGATGACTTCCTCATTGTTCAGTCTAAACTTGAGTTGGCCTGATTTCATGTCCACTAGGGCTTACCCAGTGGCTAGGAAAGTCCTTCATAAGATGATCGGGACTTTGAAGTCGACCTTGCATTCTAGAATCAAAAAGTCTATGTGGAATATGAACTTATCAACTTTAACGAGGATCTCATAAAGTATCCCCATAGGATTCTTCACCATTCGGTCATCCATCAACAGTCTTATGCTGGTCGGGGTAGGGGTTGCCAGATCAATTTTCTTGAAGATCACAAGGAGCATCAAATTTATGCTGGCACCGAGATCACATAATGCCTTCGCGAACTACATATTACCTATGGTACAGGGAATGGTGAATGCTCCTAGGACTTCTCATTTCGGCACTAAGGACCTAGTTGAAATTGCACTATAATGTTGAAGCTATTGTGAGATCTATTGAACCACTGTACACTCCTTCGTAACTAGATCCTTCATAAACTTGGCGTACCCAGGCATCTTCTCCGATGCTTCAATCAATAGGATATTTATAGAGAGTTGCTTCAACATAGAGAGAAAGTGTTTGAACTTACCTTCCTCCTCCTTTTTAGTTAGTCTTTGAGGGAATGGGGGGAGGAGGAAGAGGAATAAGTCTCAACTGTTTCAGCACTGCATTGCTTTTCTCGTTCTATGCATAATTATTTCTAGTCTCAGTCATCCTGTTCACAAGACTCTCACCACGAATATCACCATCATCCAATGGCATTGGAGGATCAATGGTCTTCTTTCCACTACAAGTTGTGAGTGCCATATAATGCCCCTCATTCTTAGGATTTTGCACTTGGTTACTAGGCAACATACCTTTCTTGCATTCGTTCAACTAAGTGGATATTTAGCTGAACTGTTGCTCCATCTACTTAATTGCCACAGAGTGAGACTCAATCTTCTAATTAATGCTAGAGATGTCAGACTTCATCCCCTTTAGTGTCTTATCCAGTGCATCAACCTTCTTCAACAACTGGTCAAACATCTTCTCAATGCAAGAGGAGCCAACTCCAGAATCCTTATTGTGTGGTGCAATATATGCACCATTTATGAAGCCATCTCTGCAACCCCATTCAACATCTTTGTCTATTCCCCTATTCGTATCATAATAGCCTCCTCTAATGTTATCTCTTAAGGAACTATCTCTCCCAAATTTTCGACATTGGTTCCCTATACCTTGACATTAATAGTCTTTATTAGACCCTTGGACATTGGTTCGGAAACCCACCATCTGATTAGTAAAGAAACATGTATCTTTCTCATAATAAGGCTCCTTGTACATGGGTGTACGTGGAGGTTGATGAGCTATAAAATTTATTCGTTCCAGATTCTACTTCATCAATAGCTCCACATTAGTATTAATCCACGAAAGTTCCTACATCACTTCCTCACTTACTTGTGTTTGTGCCAAACTAGTACTAGCTGAGAATAAACTCCTCATAGACTTTTCCATTGTACCCCATGCATGGTTTGTTTTGACCACCCTTTTAAGTCTCTCAGCAACCTCCGGGAATGGACAATCTATAAATAAGCCCTCCATAATAGTATCAACAACTACTTGGCCATTCTCATCAAGGGCTTTAAAGAAGATCTCAACCAGCACGTCATCAACAATCTTGTGGTCAGGGACACGTCTGAACACTTAGTGAATCTCTACCATATAGCATCGATCGAATCACCCGATATTTGTTTGAAGTTGTTAATCTCAGACTTCAATTTTTTACTTCTTCGAGATGGGGAAGAACCTCTCCAAAAAGGCCTTCTATAATTTTGCTCAACTGGTGATCGAAATCTATGGGAGCTCAGATAACCATAACATTACATTTCTTGTAAGAAAAAGTGGGAATACATGGATCCCAATAATATCCATGAACATATTTTGGTTCCCCATTATGCTCTTATAGACTAACACAATGTTATGTAGATAGTTATGTGGATTCTCTAATGGTACGCCCACAAACAACCCATGAGTTTGTACCATTTGGAGCAATCTACTAGAAATAACAAACTTTGTGTCATTCGGTAGTGGGGGTAACATAATATCTCCCACAACATCCACTGCCATAGGGTCAATGCGATATTGGTTCTATTGATTAGCTATAGCTTGCAAGCCTTGTGGTGGTGGTGGGTTCAACGGAGGTGTATTGTTAGCTTCGTTGTTCTTGTTTAGCGCTGCATTTACCACCACATTTGGAGCATTGTTTGTGTTATCATAGGCCATCCTCATTACCCTCTGGATCTCTGGATTAAACGGAGCCAAAGGATTGCCTTGACTTCGAGTTTTAAGCATACACTACACCTGCACACACAAAAAATACAATAAATGTAAAATTAGAAAAATAATGATTAATCCCCAAAATTACTTGAATTAACCAAGTCTAGCCATATTCCCTAGCAACGATGCCAAAATACTTGATGTCACTCAAGCCACACCTCTTTTCTGAGGTAAAATAGTCGCTGTCAAGTAAATAACCTAACCGATGTTAGGGTTGATCCCTCAAGGAATATGGTAGACTCAAGAATTAATTCAATGTAAGTTGGGATGATTAACCTACTTATCTTCCAAGAAAGGGGGGTGGGTTTGTAAAGTAAAATTATCTAAACTAAACTAATGCAGGTGAGAAAAAATCAGTAGAAGAGTTAACTAGGGTAATGTGTTCCCCATAAATCCATAACTTGGTATTATCAAATGAATGCAACCTTCTCCGGTGTATAGGTGTATGACAATAAGCTAGTTTTACCTAAACCTTTGTTCCATAAAATAAGTAAATTTCATCATGGAACTTGATCTGTCTTTGTGATGTGAAATTAGTAATTGTTACTTTTTATCCTAGTACAACCTCCCATTGATCCAGTTCGGTTAATTAGACGAGAACATCTCAATCAAATCCTATTAATTATAACTTTTTCTACTCATTACTTCCTTGATTCGACAAGTAACACTAGGCAAGTTCTAACGTAGGCCTCCATTAAAAAGAAATTAAAGTGATGAGGATTAATTAATACAACCTAACACACCTCCCAAGAATACACAATATCTAATTTTACCTTGTTTGTTCCTCATAGTTCCGACTACCCTAGTCATGGATTTAGCTATGCATGATCAGTATAAATGCAGGAATTATGAAGTAGAGTAACATAATTGAGAACTTACACAGATGATTCTAAGAATATGAAATCCAACTTTTCAATTAGAATCATAAGGTCGAACTAAGAACACATAATAATGTTTATCCACTCAAAATATGATAAATCCTAAGTGTATTCTGTAAAACCTTGTTCAGACTTCAAGACTCCTAAAAACTTAATGAAAAATAACCTAAAAACTTATTTATAATATGTGAAATATAAAACCAAAATGGAATAGAAAAATTGTGTCGGCACACTCTATAGGTAGGTTCACGGCTCGTAAATCAATCTACGATTTGTATGTTGGATTTTCATGAACTACAATTGAATTCTGGAGACTACTTCTATAATACCTTTCCATGGGCCATGTCAGATTCTATGGCCCATGGAGTTTTTGTCTGATGACCTTTTAGAACTTCTCCACTTTCTGATCCTTAGGGTAAGACCACACTATACGACTCGTCTGCTTCCTTCATAGAGTTTAACTCAGAAATTCACCCCTCACTGGAAATTTCTATGAGAACCATCAATGACCCATGAACATTTCCACGACCCATAAAGGGTTCCATGGATCACCAAAATTTACTGCTTTAGCACATTTTTCCCAAACACTATGCCAACGCTAAAATCTTACAAAACAAACACACAAACACATCAAATCAACTAATATTGATTTGAGAACACACAAAATTCCAAGTCTTAAGTATCAAAAGTACTGCATTTCAATATCACATCAAATGCACGTTCTGGTATTATATATATATTGAATGGGATGTCATATTCCAACATGATAGTATTAAAAGAAAACACATTGAAACAACTTAATATACTTAATCTCAAAGAACCTATCTCCCAAAAGAAGTGTGGTGTGGAGTCATGAGTGCTCATGTTTGTTCTTGATATTGTTGTCTAATTATGTACTTTTTTATGATGTTGTCACTTGTACTTGTTTCTTGCTACTTGCCACTTGTTAAATGCCATAGTTGATTTTCTGTCATTACCTTGTATATATTGGTTTCTATTTTGAGTCGGTCGATGGTACCTATTCAGTAAATGTTTTGTCTTGACCCCTACTTGTATTTTTCTTTGTTTGATTTGTGGAGTGCAGCGAGTGTTACATTGATTTTAACTTGCCCTTAGCTCTAGCCAATATCTACTACATCAGATTCTAGGGTAAGCTATCCTCCTAGCTCATATTTCGATTCTCTAAGTTATGGAATAATGTCCTTAGTTTTCGGACATAAACTATTTTATTTCTTTATTTGTGTGTTGCTACTCTTCGACTTAGTATTTGAGATTACATGTCCTTGACTTAGTGAGTTTTGTTATTTCTTATTTTATAAATCTGAGCTTTCGTATCTCTTTCATATTTCATAAGTTAAACTACCAATATGGGTTGGGATTTGTATTGATGGTTCGCCCACTTAGAAGGTTAGGTGTGGGTGGCACTCATGGTCTATTTTAGGTCATGACAAACTAGGTATCAGAGCTTTATGTTTATTGATCTCATCACACAAGGACAGGTCTAGTAGAGTCTTGCGAAATGGTATAGAAATGCCTTTACTTTTCTTTGAGAGGTTATAAGACCTTAGGAAATACCCCTTTATTATTCCTTTCTTGCTATTTATTGAATCCAGTAGGTATCTAGGTGATACAAATTGGTATATAATTTTATTCATTCTATTTTGTAGATGGTTAGAACTAGAGTAGTAGCAGTGCTTAAACTAGTTACTGGGTCGTAGGCCGATGAAGAGGAGTGATAGGAGGCCATGTTAGAAGTTGTAGGAGAACGCTTACTAGAAGCAAGGGTTAGGTAGCTAGGCCAGCTAGGAAAAGAGCAATGACCCCTCCACCAATTGATAAGGTAGCTATAGAGGATATTCAGGTGGTGGATGAGAAGATTCGTGATAAGGAAGAACCACCCCATCTTACTCCATAGATGATCCACCACGTCCTCCCCTATCTCATCGGGTTATCTGATTAGGGCCAAGCATCCATAACACCTCAGGTTCAAGGATTACAACATACAACTATTTTGGCCCCTTGTATGGATGCATCCTTAGAGATGTACATGTTTTCTCAATTTATTGTAAGACCTATAATGACTAGGGACCAACATGATCTTTTGTTATGTTTTTAAAGTTAAATCCTTTGATCATCAGAGGCACTGCATCTGATGATGCTTATGATTTTCTTGTTGATTGCCTTGAGTTCCTTTATAAGATAGATATAGTAGAGCAATTTGGTATTGAGTTTGTAACATACCCATTTCAGGGAGATGCTAAAATATGGTGGAGGTCTCATGTTAAGTGTCAACCAATAGAAGCACAACCTATGACTTGAATAATTTCTTCTAACTTCATTATGGAGAAGTATATTCCCCAAACTTTGATGGATAAGAGAAGAGATGAGTGCCTTGATATAGAGTAAGGGAAGATGTCTATTGCATCTTATAAGGCCAAATTTCATGCCCTATCTAATATGCTACTCATCTTTGCTTCAATCTAGAGGAGAGGATTCATTGCTTTGTGAAGGGATTGAGGTCAAATTTGTAGATTTTAGCTTTGCAGGTGGCTGGTTCACAAAGTCCTTTCAAGAAGTGGTTTATTTTTTGATACAAATAGAGGGGGTGAATCCAGATGACTTGATCAATATGGATACATTAAATAAGTTCCATAAGGGAGGTGATTTTTGTGGTTCTTACTCAAGATGGTATAGTTCTAGTAGTTATTTAGCCCGTCTAATTCAGTCCTCATTGTAGGTTTCAGATTAGGACCCATTAGGGACAAGCTAGCCTCTCCCTAATTTTGGAGGTTATATTCAGTCTTATTCATCTTCACAGAGGCCAACTCTTGACCCTAAGACTTATTATGGATGCAGTAAGGTTGGAGATATTAGAAATTATTATCTGAGGTGGAGTCAGACTTGGTATGATCAGTGTTATAGGGCCTTAAAAGGTAGAGGTCAAGGTGGCTATGGTAGGGGTCGTCATTCTGGAGGATATTGTGTCCAAGTTCATAGGGGTCACAAGTTCGGTTGGGGTGGCAGGCAAGTTGGAACTACTGGTACATAGCCTAGTAGAGAAAATGGTAAGACAGGTGATAAAGCCTAGTGTTATGCTTTTTCAGGGAAGCCAGAGGCAGAGGCATCACATACTGTTATCACAGGTAATCTTCTAGTCTGTGATCGCACCGCCTTTGTATTATTTAACCCTAGATCCACTTTTTCGTATGTCTCTTCTACTTTTCCTGATAGACTTGATTTGTATTGTGACTTACTTGATATGCCTATTTTTTGTTCCACTCCTATTGGTGATTCTGCGTTAGTTGAGAAGGTATATAGGTCTTGCCTTTTAACTTTTGTGGGAAGCAGAACTTATGTAGATTCGATTATTCTAGAGATGGTTGATTTTGATGTAATCCTAGGTATGATTGGCTCTCTCCAAATTTTTCTATTTTGGATTGCATTGCTAAGACCGTGACCTTGGCCAAGTTTGGGATTGATTAGTTGGTGTAGGAGGGTGATCATTTTCCTTCACTAGTTTTAAATATCTCTTTTCAGCATGCTAAAAAGTTATTGAGTAATGGTTGTTAAGACTTCCTAGCACATTTTAGGACGATAGTTTTAAAGTGCCCTAAATTGAATTTGTCTTGATAGTGCGTGAATTTTTTGATGTCTTTCTTGCAGACCTACCTGGCATGGTACTAGATAGGGATTTTTGATTTTTGTATTGATGTGGAGCAAGTACTTGTCTTATTTCTAATCCAACTTACAAAATGGCCCCAACTAAATTGAGAGAGTTGAAAGCCCAACTTCAAGAATTAATGGGTAAAAGTTTTATTAGACCAAGTGACTCTCCGTGGGCTGCTTCGGTTCATTTTTTAGAAGAAGAAAGATGGTAGCCTTCGTAGGTGTATAGACTACAGACAACTGAATGGGGGTAACTATTAATAATAGGTACTCCCTTCCTCGTATTGATAACTTATTCGATCAGTTCTAAGGTGCTTGTGTCTTTTCTAAAATTGATTTGAGTTTAGACTATAACCAACTAAAAAAATGGACTATGGATGTGCCCAAGACTGCTTTTTGAACATTGTATAGGCACTATGAATTTCTGGTTATGTCCTTTGGGCTTATAAATGTTCTTATTGCTTTCTTGAGCTCGATGAATAGAATCTTTAAGCCATACTTGGAACTCTTTGTTATTGTCTTTATTGATGATATATTGATCTACTCAAAGAGTAAAAAGGAATATGAAAAGCATTTGAAAATTGCTCTAGGGTTGCTAAGGGAGAAGAAATTGCATGCCCAATTCTCTAAGTATGAGTTCTGGCTTGATTTAGTTAACTTCTTAGGGCATGTGGTTTCTAAGGATGGAGTTATGGTAGATCCTCAAAAGATTGAAGAAGTGAAAAATTGGGCAAGGCCCACTAATGGCTCAGAGGTGAGGAGTTTCTTTGGTTTGGCTAGCTACTAACATCGATTCGTCAAGGGATTCAGGCACCGGTTGAGGAACAGGTGACCCATGCCGAGTTCCGTAATGTTGTCTCTATGTTCTCATAAGTGGTGACCCACCAAGCTATGCCTGCTCATCCAGCCCCTATCACTACTCCGGCCACAAGAGCGATTGACTTCACTCGTATGAACCCCTGAAATTCTATGGTTCAAGGGCCGAGGAGGATGCCCAAGTGTTTGTGGATGAGCTCACCAAAGTGTTATCTATTATGGGTATTAGCTCGGAGGAAAAGGCAGAGTTGGCGGCTTACCAACTCAAAGATGTTGCTCAAGTGTGGTATGGGAAATGGCTTATGGAAAGGGTAAATGATACAAAGGTTGATTGGGAGGAGTTCAAGACGGCCTTCCTTGATAGGTTCTTCCCACTTGAGCTAAGGGAAGCGAAAATGACCGAGTTTATTAATCTTCGCCAAGGTAGCATGACAGTGAGGTACTATGCCCTCAAGTTCACCAAACTCTCAAAATATGCTCTTACTTTAGTTTCGGATCCCCGGGCAAGATCGGGTGCATCAGATTTGATTGTTAAGGAGTGTCTACGACCATGCTTATAAAGGAGATGGACATCTCAAGACTTATGACATATGCCGAACAAATTGAGGTTGAGAAGATGAAGGATAAAAAGGTGCATGAGGCCAAGAGGGCCCGACATGATGGTGAATTCCAAGTTTCCAAGGTTGGTGGGTTTGGCCATTTCCAACAAGGCCAAGGGTCTACTGTGAGAATAGCTAGGGTGCCTCCTCCTAGGGCACCGGTTGTGGTTGCTTCCCGGTCTCCTCTTTGTGGTCATTATGGAAAACACCATTTGGGTGATTGTAGTAGGATCTCGGGTGCTTGCTTTAAGTATGGTAGTAAGGACCACAAGATCTCGGAGTGCCCAAAGAATGTGGCCAAGGCCCAAGTTGCTCCCGGCGGTCAAGTGCTACCCAAGGCTCCGGTTTGTGATGCTCGAAGGGTCAACCGGTTTTATGCCCTCCATGCCCGTCAAGATGTTGAAGAAGCTCCGGATGTCATCACGGGTATGGTAAAAGTCTTTAATTTTGATGTATATGCTTTACTTGATCCGGGTGCAAACTTATATTTTATGACTCTATTATTGGCTACTAAGTTTGATGTGTGCCCCGAAAATTTGAGAGAGCCTTATTCCGTATATACCCCGGTGGGTGAGTCTATTGTGGCCCAGAAAGTCTATAGAGGTTATCCCTTGTTAGTTTTTGAATAAAGTGTTTGTAGACGATCCTGTTGAGCTTGAAATGTATGATTTTGATGTTATACTTGGCATGGATTGGTTGCATGCATCCTATGCTTCTATTGATT
>JBCEWC010019810.1:0-11230 GCA_038996855.1 Solanum aculeatissimum
CCCAAATTTCTTCAAGCTTTCATCAATGGAGGTCAAGAGGATTGAGAGAATTTTGGTGAGGTTTGAAGAGTGTTAGATTGAATAAAAGCGGATTAGGGTTTGATTTGGGGGCTTTAGGAGACTTTAGAAAGTCTAAAAGGGGCATGGGATTAAACCAAATTAAAAATTAACCATTAATGAAACGGATAGGATCATAGAAACAGGGCCTCATGGAAGGCTGCCCGTCGTGTACAGGTTCACGGATCGTGAACCTATCTATGAGACAACACTTGGTCTCGGCTTTAGCTTGAAATCTCAAGGGACTTTCTGGATCAACTCACAGAGGTTCTCGAGGACCGTGTAGCTGCACATGGACCGTGTACTGGTCCGTGCAGCATCTTGGTCCAGAGTCCGGCCCCTAGCCTTGACAAGCTCATTGGAACACTTCACGGGGCCCTTTACGAACCGTGAAGGCTCACACAGACCATGAAGTGGTCCTTGGAGTTCCACTTGGTCTGAGGATTGGTCTAACTTCCAAGGAAGCCCACTGGAACAACCCACAGTACATACCAAGGACCGTGAACCACTAAATGGTCCGTGGTCCCTCACTTTGACTCCATTTCGAATCCTTTTTCCAACATACTTTCGAATATAGGTAGTCTTACTACAAGGTCCATAACTTCCACATTTGAACTCCGAATCAAGTAAAATCAGTTGTGTTATGAAGATAACTCCAAGAGCTTCAATTTGATATATAATATCTCACATAATTCATCTCATACCAAGATATATGGTTTTTCAAAGTCCATGCTGCCTAACCGGCCTTACAACCTTCCACCAAAATAATTCCTTTAAATCCGGCAACTTGAATACAACCCATGAATACCAAAATTTAACCATGAAGAGTTCAACACTAACCTTGACCAACCATTATGAAGTTCAAAATTGTTTGAGTGATTATAGTTGAGGGGCCAAATGTGGTGTCTGAGTCACCTCAACATTCAACTGAACCTGTTCTTGCGTTTGTATTATAGTCTGAGGAGCTGGGATTCCACCCTGATTAGGCACCAATGCCTCTAACACATTTAACAATCTCATCACAACATCTGTAGGTAAGGCGAGAGTAGGTGTAGCAGCTGGCACTATTTGTGGAGCATCTAGAACAACTTGTTCCTGCACTTACTCTGGGCAGAAGCTCAAGTTTTTCCCCCATTTATAACTCCTGATTAAGGAGAAGTAGATGCCCTCGTCCGAGCCCTACTAGGATGAGACCTACCCTGACTGTCACAGGAGGCAATACCATGTTCCCCACCACGTCCAACAACTGCATTAGATCAAACAACATAGGACGAGCCACATCTCTTAGCAATCTACGAAAAATATTCAAAGGTTAAAATTGATTCACTCAACGCATGAATAAGGAATGAAAAAGGGAATACATCCTAAATGTTTAGTAGCCTTAAGTTCATAAGTATGGGCGTCTAAATATCCATTATCTAGATTCTACCAAACACTGCTCCATGACTTGGGACTTAAATTCTAGGCTTTGATACCAACTTTGTCACATCCCAAAACACCCCCTAGATGTGACTGGCACCCACCAATACTATCTATCGGGAGAACCAAACATCTATATACATATCCAAATTATCTAAGCACAGATATACCATATGTGCAACACCAAACCTCATCATTACTCAATAAAATAGAATATTTATTAAACCAATATCGCATAGAAACTTTATGAAAAGAAACAACCACTTAACAAAATATTTCTAGCCTAAATCCTACAATAAATTCATGGAGCATCTAATAGATTAACATGAGTTCAAATGTCGGGCATGCAAACCCCAAGAAAAAAAACATAAGCTATACTAGATATAGATGAAATAGTAGCCTCCACGAATAATGTGAAGGCTCACCTAAGCAACAGAGTCCATGAGAACAAACTTATCAGCCACAAGTCTCACCCTCTGCAATAGTATCTGCATTGACTGCAAGTAAGATGTGAGTTATAAATAAATATAACCTAGTAAGAGCCTCGACTCGCTACTTCAATACTCCTGGAACAAGAGTTGTAAAATACATGTGCACAATGGATATAAATAAATAATATACATAAGGATATACTTAATAATAAGCTCAATAAGTTCAACCAAAGGTTCAAAAAGGTCACTACATGTCTCAATTCAATCCACACTCAAAACTTGTCATAAACGACAGTGAAGGAGATCAACCCATCACCCCAACAAGTCTATGGAAACATTTATAACACTCTAGAATTATACTATGGCAGAATGTACAAACCTCCTAATATATTACGGCAGCATAGATATGCCCCTAACATATTACGACAGCTATATAAGCCCCTAGTAACCACATCACAGTAATAAAGAAGGTATTCAACATCACACCGCATGTAACTTAAAAAACTATTTGATATTCTTCTCAAAATAGCATATCTAAGATTGATTAAAGAACACCAACTCTGTCAAGCACATGCTCAACACATGCACCAGGCAAAGAAAATATATTTTTCAAAGAATATTTGTAAAGAAAGCACTAAATTTTAAAGTCTCACTTACCTCATAAATGACAAGTTCCACAACCTTACACGCATAGAAAACCCACCAAACTAGCCCCCACTTACCTCAATCTAAGAAAAATATTGATTATTGATATCAATTATGTTGGCCAACTCAAGTCCCAATATCCCTAACCTTCAATTTTAGAGTTAAACCCTAATACCCAATACCTTACACTATAAATTAAAAGTAAAGGTATTCTTAATCTCATTGTTAAAACTTAATTGGCAAAAATTCTGGTAAATATATTTTCAGCTAATAAGAGCACACAACAAGAAAATACTTGCACTTTATCACCCAAGCAGAGGTATGAAGATCAAGTTTATTCTATGTACAAACTTCTCCAAATCACCTTGATATTACGTGTTTTCTTCCAAAGAAAGAAACGGGAAAAAAGACTACCCCAAGTGACAGACTAGAATAAATCAAGGGTTGGCCACTTCTTTTTGTTACGTGAGATAGCTTGAGATAAAAGGGATGGGTTTTTTTTCCATTTAATAAAAATTATTAGTATTTAAAATTACGAATTAACCCTTCATTAAAAATAAGGGTTATTACACTGATATAGGTGTAAAATTATCAGATTTAAACTTTAAAAGAGTGAGAAAAGACAAAAATAGTCCTTCTTAAAATACTGTCAAAGTCATCCACGAGTCCATTTATGGCCCGTAGAAGGTTTCATGGCCCGTAGGAACCCATCTATAAACTTTTCAATAAATTTCAGAGTTACTAGATCGATCCACCAGCCCAATCTATGACCTGTAGAAGTTTTTATGACCCGTAGATGGATCCGTGAAGTTTGGGGCTCAAAATTGATTTTTCAGGACTTTTTCCATGAATGAACAGTACAGTACAGGTTGTACTTTGATCCACAACCCGTAATAGATTTTGTATGTCCAACTCTTCTCTAGCAGTCTTCAATAAAATGAACATAACTTTTGACTCCTAACTCCAAATGAGGTGAAATCAGTTGTATTGGAAAGATAATTCAAAGAGATTTCATTTGGTAGGTCATAGGATATCTAGATATTTGTTTTCTAAGAGTTATGTGGAGTTGGCTGATGTAAACATTCTCTATTACCCTTAAGCACTGGGTCAAAGGGGGTTAGCTATAAATAATTAGGAGCCTCCCATTATAGTCCAAGTTTTCTTCAGTTATATGTATGTGAATATAGAATATAAGTGCTAGCAGACAAAGAAAAAGGAAGACGTTAGATCATAAAAGTCACAGAAAGTAGTTATGATGCCAATAAGTGCAACAAGTATGGGAAGATGCCTATAAAGATAAAAGAAAGTTAAAAGTTGGTATCACAGAAGAAAGTTTTAGCAGTAATTTCATATCTTTGAATATTAAATAACAAGAGGATATAAGCATTCTATGTATAGTGGTGCTCCAATCGTGTGGAGGGTTGTGTTTATAGCTTAGTGAAGAGAATCAGTTCACAGACTTAGAGAGGTGACCTTTGAGCTAAGGGAGAGATGTTTAGATAAAAAAACAAAGTAGATCTTAAGCTTTTGATAGTGATGAGTTGTTCAAAATGAGACATCAATGTTTTTCTATCTTATATATTTCTTATACTTCAGTCGAGGTGAGACCTTATTCCTATCTTTTGTAAAGGCACCTTTCCCATGATCTAGACCCATGCACCTTATATTCATTCATGTTCACGCTCAGTTCTTAAAGTGAAAAGTGATAACTTCATTTAGCAATTCTGATATTATCTCATGGATCTAAGAGTTTCCAGCCTTATGTTACACAAAATAAGACTCGAGTTTCTCAGTATGCATAGTTCCATAAACTCATGATAGACCCTAAAAGACTAGTGAAATCATACTATGTTATTAATATTTTCAAAGTGATCCTTCTGTCCAGTTTTGATAGCAATGTTGATGATAGTAGATGAGTTATGGTCGATGGGATAGAGTGAGTGTTCCTGAATTGTGATAATGGAGTATGTAAGTTCTTGATAGCATTAGTGCCTAATAATAATGTTGGAGATAAAGTTTTAATTTTAGATATTGAGTAGGAAGTCTATTCTTGAGAATGAGTATTCGAGTATTTGTGTTCTTGATGACATTTGATCTTGACGCGTCTCTTAGTTTACTCATCATTTGAGGACGAATGATCCCAAGGGGGAGATAATGTGACACCCAAATATTTTTTAGCTAAGATTGAGTCATTCTTCATATGATATAAGATTGTAATTGATTATTCTAAATTGATCATAGGTGTTAAAGTCAATTTCTTAGTGTGAAAATAGATTTGAAGATGAAGTAAGGTCACAAGAACCCTCTAAACCAAGTTGAGTTGCAATCCTTTTCACTAATTGAGTTTCGATATGAAATTCTATGAAATTAGGTGATCCAATAACTCCAAATTGTGAATATATGTTAAGGTCCTTTCCTAAGTAATTGAAGTGTGTTAGATGTTGTTTGAGGTCATAAGGGACACCCAAGGTCAAGATAAGTTCAAAACATTTCCACCGACTAAGTTTTTGTAGGAGTTGATAGAAGGGTCAACTTCAAATGATTATATCTCCTAAAGTATAATGAATTAGGTAATATATAATATCTCAAATTCAATATCATTGAATTATCTTTCCAATACATCCAGTTTTGCCTTAATTAGAGTTTGGAGTAAATTATTATGACCATTTTACTGAAAATGTGCAGAGCTGTCTGAAGTCCACGCAGCTCCGTGTCGTGGACTTAACGTGGACTCTTCTAGATAAGTTAAATGACGTAATTTTATTATGTTTTGAGGATACTTTTATCCTATAACCTTTGGGGGTCTATTTAAGTTCCTAAAACTCTCTTCTTCACTCCTAAACATAAACTCTCAAGAATCATTAATTTAGGGTTAGCTTTCAAGATTAATCATCAAGGTATGTTATTATCCATAAATTTCAAGATTTCCAACCCAAATTCCTTCATTTATTCATGAATCTCTAAGAGAAATATGAAATCATAACCTAGGATTTCAAGACAATAAATTCAAGAATTTTCAAGAACGGATTTCTTGATTCTTTAGTCTTCATTCCAGGTATATAAGGCTACCTAAAATTTTATTTTTGTGCCTAACCTATATTTCTTATCAGGAATTCCAGTCAAGAGTCAAGTCAATTATAGTTCTACGATCTTATGGAGTAATTCTAGAACCTTGTCATGAAATCCTTGTTATTTTATTATTATTACGCTAAGAACTTTATTATTGAGTACATCTCTTTAAATCTTGATG
Organism: Solanum aculeatissimum; assembly: GCA_038996855.1. Taxonomy (NCBI): domain Eukaryota; kingdom Viridiplantae; phylum Streptophyta; class Magnoliopsida; order Solanales; family Solanaceae; genus Solanum; species Solanum aculeatissimum. Next base: position 5,803 of record JBCEWC010019810.1, read on the forward strand.
TATTACTACAATTACAAGAACCCTAGATGAGTTTTGATAACCATTCTATTATCTTGCTTTAATTATATTGAAAAGTTATCCAATCCAAAGTATGAGTTAGTTTCAAGAAGTACCTCGGTATGAGTTATACATGTAGTTTATTTACTATACTATCTTTTGAGCATAGCATATCAGTTTTAAAAGAGTAGTCCAGTCAGTTAAGATATTTTGTATTACTATTCATCATGCATAAATTTCAGAGTTTGAGGGAACTTAACAGTTCTAAATGCATTATTTTATCAGTAAAGAGAATAACTACTTTTTTCTTTAAAGAAAGAATTACCAGTTATGAGAAAGTATTATCAATTTTGAGAAAGAAAAACCAGTTTATAGAAAATATGTTGAGCCAAGGCTCCAAGTAGCAGATTTTCAATTTTTTCCTAGAGTGTGACATTTTTATAGTTATTGAGCACAGTGCATGTGTTTGGGAGTAGTATTGAGCACCGATGTGGGTACTGATGTGATGCTAAAATACAGCATTTTTTATGCTTGAAATTTTGTGTTCTCATAGCAATGTTAGTAGATTTGATTGTGTTTTTGTGTTTGTTTCACAGGATTATAGTGTTGGCAAAGCTTTGGAAAAAATATGTTGAAGTTGCTGATTTTTGGTGATTCACAAAACCCTCTACGAGTCATGGAGGAGTTCACGAGCCATAAAGTGGGTTCCAAATCAATTTCTAGTGAGGGATGCAAACTTGTATTCAATTCTACGAGGAGGAATCACGAGTCATACACTTATAAACGAGGCGTAGAATGATGGTCGTACCCTTAGGATCAGAAAGTAGAGAGGTGCAGGAAAGTCATCAGACGAAACCTCCAACAAGCCGTAGAATCTTACATGGATCATGGAATGTTCTCGTAGAAGTTATCTCTGAAATATTACCAGAGGTCACGAAACCCTGATCTATGGGTCGTGAAGTGGTCTACGAGACGTGAAAGGTCCCGTAAAGTTTGCTGAAATAGTTTTCCTAATTCATTTTGGGTTTGTATTTACTTATTATAAATAGATTTTTAGGTTATTTTTCAAAGAGTTTCCAAAGAGTTTTGTATTATTCACATATTTTAGTGTTCTTAGTAATAGAAAAACAACATCTTGTGTCCTTGATTTAATTTTTGCAATCTTAATTGAAGAGTTAGATTCCTTATTCTCAATTTTATCTATGTAAGTGATTAATTATGTTGTTCTTTTTTATAATTTCTGCATCTACACCAGCCATGCATAGATAAATCCACAACTAGGATTGTGGAAACCATGAGGAACTAATAAAGTAGAATTAGATATTGTGTAATTATTTGAAGGTGTATTAGGTTGTATTGATTAATCCTCTTCACTTTAATTATTTTTTAACGAAGGCTTACGTTAGAACTCGCCTAGTATTACTTATCAGATCAGGGAAGTAGCGAATAGGAAAAAAGGTAATTAACAAGAGGTGATTGAGATTTTTCTTGTCTTATCAGTCTAACCAGATTAAAGGGAGGTTCACTGGGATTAAAGTAAGCGTTAGTATAGCCACATCATGGAGACCAATCATGTTCCATGATGAAATTTACCTAATCACCGGATCAAGGATTTAGGTGAACCTAGCTTACTGTCCTATACCTAACACTGAAAAAGGTTACATATATCCGATATACCAAGTTAGGGATCCATGTGGAAAACATCACCTAGTTAGCTCTTCTATCGATTACAGCTCAACTACATTAGTATAGTTTACTTAGTTTAATTTGCAAACCCCCCATTTGTTTTCTTCTTTCTAGGTAGATAATTAGGTTAATCAATCTACTTTACAACTGAACTACTATGGAGTCTACAATATTCCTCGTGGGATTCGACCCTAACTTTAGTTAAGTTAAATACTTGACAGCAACTGCTTTACCTCAAAAAGAAGTGTGGCCTGATCAACATCAAACATTTTGGCTCCGTTGTCAGGGAATATGGCTAGACTTGTTTAGTTCAAGTAATTTAGGGATTAATATTTCTTTCCCTAATTCTATGTTTCTTATTATTTTAATTTTATTTTAGCGTGCAAGTGTAGTGTATGCACTATACCAGATCCGAGGCAATCCCTTGACTCTATTTGATCCAGAGAATTAGAGAACGCTAAGAAGGATGGCCTAGGACAATGTGAATAATCCTACTGGTGTTGCGATTGATGTTGCACTGAATCCAAATAACAACAATGACAACTCATTTCTGCTCAATCCACAACCACAGGGTCTGTAAGCCACAATACACAACTGGAACCAACACCGACTTGACCCCATGGCAATGGATGTCACGGGAGCTATAGTGTTACCTCCACTGCGGGATGAAACTAAGTTCATCATTTCGAGTGGGTTGTTACAAATGTTGTAGAACTATGGGATATTCGTAAGCCTACCATCCGAGGATCCACATAGCATCTACACAATATTGTGTTTATCTGTAAGAGTGTTATGGAAAATTAAAACCTGTCTATGGATGTCGTTGGGTTCCGTGTTTTCTCACTCTTGCTTACTGCCAATGCAACATTATGGCTACCTGAGCTCTCACAAAGCTCGATCACCAATTGGGTCAAATTGTAGAGAGCCTTTTTGGAAAGGTTCTTCCCTATCTCTAAGAAGTTGCAGCTGAAGGCCGAAATTAACAACTTTGAGAAACTACCTAGTGATTCTATAGGAGCTACGTAGGAGAGGTTCACCAAATGTTTGAGATGGATTCCTGATAACAAGATTGTTGATGAGGCCTTGGTGGAAATCTTTTACAAAGCCCTTGATGAGAACGGCCAAGCAATGGCCGACACTATCATGGGAGGTTCATTCATAGCTCCTCTATTCCAGGAGATTGCTAAGAGACTGGAGAGAGTGGTCAAAACCAATCGTGCATGGCGAAAAAGGGACAAGGTTACTATAAGAAGCTCTTTCTCAGTTAGTACTAGTTTGGCACAAGCGTAAGCAACTGAGAAAGTGATGCAAGAATTGGTACAGATCAATACTAATGTGGAGCTATTGATGAAGCAGAATTTGGAAAGAGTAAATATAGTTTCTCATCAGCCCACTCTACCACCCATATACAAGGAACCCTATTATAAGGAGGACTCGTATTTTGTTGCAGATCAAATGGTGGGTTTCTGACCTAATGCCCAAGGGTCCAACTAGGACTATTGGCTCCAAGGGTAGGGAAACCAAGGTTGGAACTATGGGAGAGATGGCGCCTTGAGAGACAACAACAGAGGAGGCTACTATGACAAACATAGGAGCCAAGATAGAGATGCTAATTGGGGTTGCAGAGATTATTTTAGGGTTGGTCCATATGTCCTACCACACAATCGAGATTCTAGAGTAAGATATCTCGAGTTGAAGAGATGTTTGACAATTTGTTAAAAAAAGCTGACGTACAAGATGAGACGCTTAGGGGGATAAAATCAGACATCTCTAGTATTAACTAAAAGATTGAGTCTCACTCTGTGGCGATCAAGCAGCTTGAGCAATAATTTGGTCAAATATCGACCCAGCTCAACCAATGCCAGAAGGGTACCTTGCCCAGTAATACTATTCGAAATCCAAAGAATGAAAGGCAGTGTATGGCTATCACAACACGTGGTGGAAAGCAGAACATTGATCCTCCTATGTCGATTGATGATGATGTTGTTCGTGAGGAGATGGTTGAGAGAGAGAATGCTGATAATAGAGAGGTTCGTGCAGATAAAAGGGGAGATGATGCAGTGCTAACACCACAGATGCTTAAACCCATCCGTCGACCTCCTCCTTTCCCACAAAGGCTTAAGAAGAAAGAGGAAGAGGGTAAGTTTAACCACTTCCTCTCAATGTTGAGACAACTCTCCATCAATATTTCCCTACTTGAAGCATTGGAGAATATGCATGGGTATGTGAAGTTTATGAAGGATTTAGTGACAAAGAAACACATCGTGAGTTAGGAGCTCTAAAAAGAGCTTTAACACTGTAGTGTGATTGCGATCAAATCCTTAGTGCAAAAGCAAGAAGACCATAGAGCATTTACCATTCCCTACACCATCCATAAGGAGGAGTTTGCAAGGGCATTGTGTGATCTTGGTGCCAGCATAAACTTAATACCCCTTGTGATCTTCAAGAAACTTGGCCTGGCAGCCCTACCCCAACAAACATGAGACTGTTGATGGTTGACCACACAGTGAAAAAGACTGTGGGAATACTGTATGATCCTAGACTGCAAAGTTGACTTTGACGTCCCAATCATTTTGGGTAGACCTTTCCTAGCCATTGGGAGAGACCTAGTGGACATGGAATCTGGCCTACCCAAGTTTAGGTTGAACGAAGAGGAAGTCATATTCAATATCTATCGGCCAATGAAGAGGTCAGATGAGCTAAAGATGAAGGTTTGGGCTATTGATGAAGTCTGAGTAATCAGATAGTCCACATTATGTCGCGTCAATAAATCAAGCGCTTCTTGGGAGGCAACCCAATCTATTTGATGTAATATGATAGTTTTGTTTGGTTTTTCTAGGTAGTTTCTAATGTTTTTTAGTAGTTTTATTATAATATATGGACATTGAACTGGTGGCATATAGGGTAATAGTGTGTTTGTGCTGGTTCTGCAGGTGTAAAACCAAACCAGATATTGTGGGCAAAAACGTTATTCTACGATTGACTACATGGTCGTACTATATTATACGACCCGTGTACTATCTCATTGAATGGTCCAGTGAGCAAACATTATATGCACTCTAGTCCATGAGCCAACTTTATGATTCGTGATCCCAGGTAAGTTTTCTAGCATATGACTAAGTATCGGAGGTATTCTACAAAACCTTCTTACGGGACGTGTTTCATTACATGACTCATAAATAGGATCATAGAATACAGGTCTAAAATTTAGGTTTCAGGCTTCTACGAGACCATGATCCATGGTCCACGAACCGTAGAACATTCCATGGCTCGTGATTGGGGTTTCGTGAAGCCAGGCCCATCACTTTTTTAACTCGGCTCGGTAAGTATATACTCAGGGTCAAAATTATTTTGACCCCACTTTTAATCAAAACTTCCCAAAATTAGCCCTATAAACTTCTCCTACACGTCAGTCCGACCAACCCCTCCAGCACCCACGTCATTATACGGCAAGTATCCCGGTAACCATTCCCTTTAGAGTTTCAGCTTCCCTCTATTTCCCAAATCAATTTTGACCAAATCTATGCTAAATTTGGTAAGTTTTCGGTCCTTGAAACCTAAATTTATCAATTTTAAATATTAATGATTGTTGATTTTTGATTGGGTAGGAGTTTGTGTTTGAAACGACCCCAAATAGTGCCCAAAAACAAATGTGCCTCGGAAGTGAACGGAATTGTATTTTTCATATATCTAAAAATCCATTTGTTATTTCAAAAATCTGACTTCATATTCTTGTTTAGGGGGT
>JBCEWC010019811.1:0-11230 GCA_038996855.1 Solanum aculeatissimum
CCCAACTCTAGTTGGGTTCTATATTTGGTCAACGACCGCTTTGCATCTTAATTGAGGTGTGAATTTGGGCGTATCAGTTCCTATTTTTCTTATTTAGGCACTTTTGACCTAATTTAGCCAATTTCTCAAGATAGTATAACCAACTTGACTGTGTTGATGTCGAGAATTATATCTTTAAAAGTTGAGCAGCATCAGAAGGCCGTTTAGAGGGAAAAGGATCGACTGAAGTGATTCGGAGTTGGATGCGATGATAACAAGGTAGTCTAGGCTTTTGTCTTAACCCTAGACTGGGTAAAATTATATGCATGTTGAATTGAGATGTATATGAGATGTTAGTTGTGCCCTATATGCATATTATGTGTTGCGGTGGGATTGTACTCTGTGTTATTGGTTGTGAATGCCATAGATTTGATATATTTAGGTACTACTGATTACAAGAAAGCTTGGTAAAGGTTGTATATGGGCTAATACCGTGATTCAGGTATGTATTCTGACCTATACTATTGTCTGTGAGAGTATGTTGCTAAGATTACTAACATATACTGATTGTACGATTAATTGTTGAATGCTTCCCATACTGTGACTTGTTTCTGACTTATATATGCTCCTATTGGGCCGAGTTGTTGTGGAAACTTATGATATCGCTGGTCTTAGCATGTTACACTTCCAATACCTTTAATTGACTAGATTATAACACATTAGGTCTACTATTACACTGATCATTGAGACATACACTTTGGTATTCTGTTGTTAGCTATTGGGTTTAGGTTCTGTGTATCTGAGATAGGGGTTTAGTTGTTAATTTTAGAGGATGCATCTATTTGAACACCGGAGGCCACACTCGAGTATTTGAGTCCATGAGTTACATGCCCTGGGGTCCTAGTTTTGATGGTCGTGCCTAATCATCGAGCTTCGGATGCTGATTCTTACGATTGAGCACCTGTCGATGTTTTGGGTTACGTACCCTGCTGGTTATGTTATACTCTGGTTAATTGGGTCGAGGACCGCGCTAATTCTATTTTTGAGGCAACGCCCCATGATTGTCATTTTAAGATGAGACACTATTTTTATATGAGGGGGATTTTTTCTGTTGTGAAGGATATGTCTCAGTTGGAACAGGGTCAAGGACCTAGTTGATATGTGATTGTTAGGGTGAGGCCTCGTGATTGATTGCCCGTGGATCCACACATCTAATCATACCCTGATTATGTGTGGGTGTACCCTCTAGGCTTATGCGAGTCCAGTTGGTGTTATGGACATTAAGGACTTACACCCACATACAATCGACCCTTGATTTGAGGATATGGAGAGTTAGGCTCTATGATGGTTCTGTGGGGTTCTATCATGATCTGTCAGTTTGTTTGTATGCGGGTGTACCTCCCGGGGTTATGGGAGCCCGAGTGTCATACAAGCATAAACATTAGGGTCTTGCGCCTGCTTACAACATAAGATTTCAGTTTGATTTAAGGCTACAATTTGAGTTTTAGTTATGTATATTATTTCACTCAATTAGTCGATGATGCCTACTGGATGCTTTTCTTTTTGGTACTTACCTCTAATTCTGCATCTTCATATGGTCCAGGTCAAGAATATAGTCAAGGACATTGATTTTGGGGGATCCAGGAGCGCAAGAGACTTCTTTTGATGAGCACTGGTAGCTCTGGCATTGTCATAGTCTCCTTCTTTTGATGGCCAACTTTTGCTTTTAGACGTTGGCCTTGTACAGTGGTATTATGTATTTGTAGGAGCACTTTTGGATTGTATATTATATTACGCCTTTTTTATATGTATATCCATATGTATTTCTGTCTATCGTAGCGCTGAATAGTTGACTTCCAGATTCTAGGTAGGTCTCAGTTATTTATTTTGTTATATCGATTTTGGCTATGACTAAAAGATAGGATAGGTACCTTAGGGGTTGGGCAATTGAGGCTGGCCTGTAGGTGAGATCTAACAGGTGCCATTATTACCAGGACCTGGTCATGATAAATTAGTATCAGAGCCAAGTTTACTAGTCTTAACTATATAGAGCTACCGTCTAATAGAGTCTTATGGATGTGTGCAAAGATGTCTGTGGCTTATCTCCAAGAGGCTATGGGTTGTTTAGGAACTTTACTATGTTGTTGATTCATGTGGTGCATTTCACCAATAAGTTTCGCATTCTGAGAATCCAACTTCGTTCATTCTTTGCAGGTATGGTACGTAGAGTTTCTCTTTGGGGCCAGGGCTGGGGTAGGGTTGTACTGTTAGTCCCGAGTAGGGAGTAGTTCCCCAAACCCACGAAGTAGATACCAGAGGCCCCAACTCCACCTAGCCGGAGGCACCAGCTCCCCCAGTCACTTTTGTATTTTCCCTAGAGGTGCAGGCGATTCTTAGACAGTTACTGACAGTGCTTGGAGCCCTACAACATGATGCGACACCAGCTCCAGCTCCTCCAGTATAGGAACCAACAAAGCCTATTGTTCTGGAGGTCCCGACTCAGCCAAAGAGAGTCGTGCAGTTCCTGGATTAGCGATTACTTGGTTATGTTTTTAGGCTAGCCTCGCCTAGGTTTTCGAGAGTTGCAAAGGAGGATACATAGGAGTTCTTGACTGCCTACATGGAGTAGTTATAGGCTTTGCAATTACTGGAGTTCTGAGGGGTTGATTATACTACTTATCAGCTTGATGGTCCGCTAGGTATTGGTGGCGTACTTACAGAGATATCAGACCAGCAAAGGCTGCACCGATGACTTGGGCAGAGTTCACAGAGTTTTTTATCACTAGATTTGTGCCCAGGAGTTTTAGATATCATCATCGAGATTAGTTTGTGTGACTTGAGTAGGGATAAATAACTATGTCCCAATATGAGGTCATGTTTCAGGAGCTTTCTTGATATGCTACAACGATTTTGCCTTCCAAGGAGGAGCAACTTCAGTACCTTGTGCGGGGATTGTGACCTCAGCTGTGGATGGGCACCAATGTGTTGGTGACTTTAGGCCGATCATTTTTGGACATTGTATCACATGCTCGCTCGCTATAAAAGATTGGTCGCGAGGCTTAAAGGGGCAGCGATAAGAGGGCTAAACATGAGAGGGAGTTCAAGGCTATTAAATAGGGTTTTGAGAACCGAAGGATAGACCCCCAGGAGAGCGCAGTAGGTCAGATCAACCAACCATATCAGGCATCATTACAGGCTTCTGAGGGTGGCTATCAGGGCTTGGGTACTTCCAACTGGGGTGGTTCCTCATATTTTGTCGGAGGTAGACTAAAAGAGAGTGACTCTACTTATCTCGGGCTAGTTGGATCATATTTTGTAGGTAGTCAGGCTTCCAGAGCATCTAGATTAGGTCAGTAAGACCTGGACCACATATACAGGGTTGCTTCAGGTTGCTTTTGGTGCGGGGCACCAGATCATTGGCTCATGGATTGTCCTGAGCAGAAAGCAACATTTTCTGCCCCACGGCCCACCAGGTCAACCCCTATATTAGGACCATAGCTGTTGACATAATCAGTACAAGGACCAACAGGGTTATCAACAGGGTTCCAGAGGGCCCACAAAGGATGGTGGAGCTAGAGGTGGCAATGATGTTCGAGGGGGAGACTGTCAGGGCCACTTTTATGCTGCACTAGAATGGGCCGAGGCTGAGGCTTCTGGTGAGTCCATCACGGGTATGATTTCTATATGTCATCATCTAACTTCAGCCTTCTTTGTTCTAGGTTCCACATTTTCCTATGTGTCATTGTATTGTGTTTCTCGTCTGGGTATGACTCCCAAGCCTCTTTCTTCCAAATTTGGGTATCGACCCCAGTGGGAGATTTGCTTGTGGTAGCCTATGTGTGTGATCTGACAGCTGAGACTCCTAGTGTGGAGTTCATGCCAATTGTATGTGAGTTCCCTGATGTGCTTCCAGCAGATTTTCCTGGGTTACCGCCTGAGCAGGAGATTGATTTTGCGATAGAGGTTTGGCCAGACACTAAGCACATTTCTATTCCTCCATACCGGATGGCTCCTATAGACCTTAAGAAGCTCAGTACACAGCTTCAGAGTTTTCCAGATCTAGGGTTTATTCAGCCAAGTATTTCTCCCTGGGACCTCTGGTCTTATATGTGACAAAGAAAGATGGGACTCTTCGGATGCACATTGATTATCGATAGCTAAATAGGGCGATGATGAACAACCATTATCCTTTACTGTGTATTGATGATTTATTTGATCAGTTACAGGGGGCATCAATATTTTCGTTGGGGATCCAGGCAGAAGATATTCAGAAAACTGCCTTTCAGACCTGTTATGGGCAGTACAAGTTCTTAATCATGCCTTTTGGGCTGACTAATGCCCCTGAAGAATTTATGGATTTGATGACTTAGGTATTTTGGTCATATCTGGGATCATTCATAGTGGTTTTTATGGATGATATTTTGGTATATTCGCCAAGTCGAGAGCAGTATATCCAACACCTCCGTAATGTGTTATAGACACTCTGGGATCACAAGTTGTATGCTAAAATTTGTAAGTGTGAGTTCTTGCTTGAGTCTGTGAGTTTTTTGGGTCACATGGTTTCCGATAAGGGTATTAGGGTGGATTTGGCTAAGGTTTAGGTGATATGTGGGTGGCCAAGGACTATTTCAGTTATAGAGATTTGGAGGTTTGTCAGATTGGCAGGGTATTACAGATGCTTTGTTGAGGGTTTTTCCACCATTGTTGCTCCGTTGACTCGATTGAATCGCCAGGGTATGCCATTTGTATGATCCGATGAGTGTGAGGCCAACTTTCTGAGGATGAAGAAGTTGTTGATTACTGCTCCTATTCTGACCCTTCTTGTTGAGGGAGAGAGCTTTGTGGTATATTGTGACGCCTCCCATATACGACTGGGTTGTGTATTGATGCAGCAGGGTCAACTTATTTCTTACGTTTCTCGTCAGTTATGAGCCAATGAGCGTAACTACCCCATGTAGGACTTGGAGTTGGTGACAGTGGTGTTTGTGCTCAAGATTTGGAGGCATTATCTCTATAGTGTGTATTGTGATATTTATACAAACCTCTAGAGTTTGCAGTATATTATGACTCAGTGGGACTTGAATTCTCGCTAGAGATGTTGAATTGAGCTATTGGTTGACTATGATGTTTCTATTTATACCATCTGGGCAAGGCAAACGTGGTAGCAAATCCCTTGAGTCAGAAGGTGATGTGTTGTCGAAATACAACATTTTTTATACTTAAAACTAAGGATTTTGTGTGTTCTCAAAGCGATATTTGTGGATTTGATGTTTTGTTTTTGTTTATTTTGCAGAAATATAGAGTTGGCATGGTTTTGGGGTTGTCTGCAAAATTGTAGTATTTTGAGAGAGTACAAGGCACTCTATGGGCCATGGAGACGTCCACGAGCCATAGGGTGGTTTCGTGGCAAAATCCAGTGTAGGGCCTATTTCAAATATTAAATCCATAATGGAACAAACAAGTTGTAGAAGTCTATATGGGTCGTGGAATTGGTGTTGTTCCTTGAGGATCAGAGATGAACAGTTTCAGACAATGAGTCAGATGAATCCCTATATGGGACGTAAGTCTGAATACAACCCTTAGGAAGGTCTCGTGGAAGCGGTGACTAGTTTCTAAAGTTCAAATCTACGAAACTTTGACACAGGCTATGGAATCCTATACGGCTTGTAAACTTGTCCGTGAAGCCTGCTGACTCTATTTTCCTATTTCATTTTGAATTTGGTTTTTACCTAATATAAATAGGTTTTTAAGTTTCTTTTATAGAAAAAGAGAGGGAGAACGACATAAAAAGACTTGAAAAATTCTCTTTGTGTGATTTTTACATTAATTCCATATCATTGTGATTTCTTGAAGATTGGGATTTCTTGCTCTTTAATTTTCTCATTATAAGTTATTGATTATGCTATTCTTTAACATGAATAATTCATCTACTTTGATTATGCTTAGCTAAATCCACAACTAGGGTTGTGGGAAGCATGAAGAACTAATAAGGTAAAATCGAATAATCCGCAATTCTTGGAAGGTGTGCATGCATGTATTGATTCTTTCTCTTTATGGTAATTTCATTTTAACGATGACCAATATTAGAACTCGCCTAGTGTTACTGATTGGAGAAAGGTAGTAATGAATAGGAAAAGAGAATAATTAACAGGATTCAATTGAGGTTTTCTCGTCTAATCAACCAAACTAGATCAAGGGCAGAGAACCATAGGTAAGGGTTAGTAATGTCGCACTGCGGAGATGGATCAAATCACGTAGTGATATTTACCTCTCACCTGGATCAAAGGGTTTGGTAAACTTAACTTACCATTCAACATGTTACACACTAGAAAATATTATGATTATCTGGTAATATCGAGTTAGGGAACCATGCGGAACACAGTACCCTAGTTACTTCTTATACTGATTCTACAACCTTGTTCTAGTATAGGTTTACTTTTTTGTAAAATCATAACCCCCCCCTTTCAGGAGATAATTAGGTTAATAGCCTCGAATCACTTTGAATTATCCTAAAGTCTACTATATTCCTTGTGGTTTCGACCCTAACCTTGGTTAGTTTATATTATTTGACATCAACCGCTTTAACCTTCAAAAAGGAGGTGTAGCTTGGACGACATCAAGTATTTTTGTACCGTTGTCGGGGACAGGTGAGGTTTCCAATAGGGAGATTAAACAAATATTATCTAAAACTGTGAATGCAAACTAGACAGACTGGTTGCGGAAGCTTAATGATGCATTATGGGCATACTGGACAACATTCAAGACTCTCATAGGGAAGTCTCCATATCAACTGGTGTTTGGTAAGACATGCCACTTACTTGTCGAGCTCAAGCATAAGGCGATGTGGGCACTCAAGAAGTTGAACCTAGATTGGGAGGATGCTGCAAACTCAAGGCTGAACCAACTCAACGAACTTGATGAGTTTTGTCTGAAGGCATATAAGAGCTTAACCCTGCACAAATAAAGAATAAAGCTGCAACATGATCGTCGCATTGAGCATCACCAGTTTACACCAGGAGAGTTGGTTCTGCTATACAACTCCAGGATGAAGTTGTTTCTTAGAAAATGCAATTGCAGATGGTTGGGTCCATTCAAGGTAGCACGTGTTTTCAACCATTGGGTTGTTGAGTTGTAAACGAAGAATGACACAAGATTTAACATCAATGGTCAAAGGGCCAAACAATATTTTGGCATGGATGAGGAAGTGAGGATAGTAGAAGCATGGACACTTGGTGAAGCTTGAGTAACCAATGGGTCTACGTTGTCCCACGATAATAAATTAGGCACTACTTAAGAGGCAACCCAAGCACATTGGTGCTTAGGCGCCCATATATCGTTTTTGATCCCTATGTTTTGATTCTATTACATTCCGTGCATTGAGGAAAATGCATATTTTTTCCAATGAGGTGTTGTTATTTTTAGGCCTCAGTGAAGTCTGAGTAACTATGGCTAATAACTATCCCAATTTTTGGGTCTGAGGTGTTTTCTTGCCTGTGTTCTTTCCTCGAGGAAATTTACTTTCTGTTGAACCGACAACTTTAGGATGTATAGGTAGTATTAATAGAATATTGTACTTATGTTTATGGCGTGTGTTTGGTTTTATTAAAAAAATGATACCCATCATTTTTTTTTGTTTTTAGGTAGTCTTAGTAATATCCATGTGATCTTGGTTAATTGATAGTGCTTGTTCTTATAAGTGAGGTGTAATAGTGATAAAAAGCATGATATGAGAGTCTGTGTTTGTAGTGTAATCAATGCTGTGTGTTAGCTTATTTGCATGATTCTCATACCGTGTTTTAATTTAGAACTTGCCCTATTACTTTGACTTGGACTGTAGATTATTTGGTTAGGAAATGATCTTAGGCTATTAATCATATTAGTCCGCTTAGCCTAATAACCAACCAAATGCTTGATGTTTCCTTTGATCTGAATATTTGAGCCATGTATGTGCTATTTTCTTTGTAGATACCTAATAACCAACCCTTGTTGATTGTGAAATTCTAAAATTAGCCCCTGTCCTTTCTTGAACACTATGTACCTTGACTAAGGCAAAAAGCCTAAGTTGAGGGTGGCTACCAAAAGTGGCCCTTGTTCGTAGGTTGGATATCGTGCACCTAAACTCAGGTCAAAAGTCTAAGTTGAGGGTGGCTAGTGTAAGGAAAGCCAAAATAAATAGGGTGGAAGTCAGTGATATATGAAATAAGGAAAATTTTTCTATGGGTGCCAGAAAAGATTAAAATATGCCTTAATAATGAGCTAAAAAGAAAAAAATGTGAAAAATAAAAGGCAATGAGCTAAGAACAAGAATAAGGCACTCATAAAAGCTTGAAATAGGAGAAAGAGAGGAGTAAGAAATATCAGTTTTGGTAGGACAAAAGTGTAGAAAATGCATTATCAAAGAGGGAATTTAGTCACTATGTTCCCAAAACATCATGCCAAAGCCCCTGAGCCTGCGTTACAAGCCAAGAAAGTCCTATTGTGATCCTAACCAGAGTAGTCAAAGGTCATAGTCGTGAGTATAGGGGCAAGCATATGGTATTGAGCACAAAGTTTGAATATCTATTATGAGAGTGAGTGATTTTTGTATATTCCCAAATATTGAATCTAAAAATACGATTATGAGTGGGATGTGTGACTTCTTTGAGTGAGGACACTTGCGTTATGTTGATTCTAGGCTAGTTTAGTAATTTTTGTTTATCTATGGTTACATTGCTTGTCATAGTTACATTGTCATATGTATTAATCTACATTAGTTTGTTAGATAACCATCTAATATGCACCGATGTATTGGTGTGGGTATCTGAGCTTGATTTTTGAGATAATGTATTCCAGTTGACTGAAGTCTGCATGTTACTATACTGCTTATTTAGATTGAGTTCATTGCTTGAGGATAAACAACCATTTTAAGTTGAGGTTGTTGATGTGTTGTCGAAATACAATACTTTTGATACTTAAAACTTAGGATTTTGTGTGTTCTTTAAGCGATATTTGTGGATTTGATGTGTTTTTATGTTTATTTTGCAGGATTACAGAATTGGCATGGTTCTGGAGTGAAGTTTGAAGAATTGCAGTATTTTGAGAAAGAATGAGGTACTGTACAGGTCGTGGATATGTCTACGAGCTGTAGAGTGGTCTCGTGGTGAAATCTAGTGAAGGGCCTATTTTAGATGTTCAATCCATGATGGAAAAAACAAGACATAAAAGTCTATACAGGTCATGGAATTGGTTCCATTCCTTGAGGATTAGAGATGAACAGTTTCAGGCAATGGCTCAGATGAATCCCTATATGGGTTGTAAGTCTGAATACGAGTAGGAAGGTCTCATGGAAGCGATGATCAATTTCCAAAGTTGAAATCTACAAAATTCCAACACGGGATGTGGAATTTTATACGACCCATAAACTTGTCCGTGAAGCCTGCCGACTCAGTTTTCCTATTTCATTTTAGATTTAGTTTTTACTTAATATAAATAGGTTTTTAGGTTTTTCTTATGGAAGAAAAAGGGAGAACGACTGAAAAGACTTGAAAAACTCTCTTTGTGTGATTTTTACATTAATTCCATAGCATTGTGATTTTTTGAATTTTGGGATTTCTTGCTCTTTAACTTTATCATTGTAAGTGATTGATTATGTTATTCTATAACATGATTCATTCATCTACTCTGATTATGGTTAGCTAAATCCACAACTAGGGTTGTAAGAACCATAAATGACTAATAAGGTAAAATTAGATAATTTATAATTCTTGGAAGGTGTGCATGCATGTATTGATTATTTATTTTTGTGGTAATTACTTTTTAACGGTGGCCAACGTTAGAACTCACCTTGTGTTACTGACTAGATCAAGGTAGTAATGAATAGGAAAAGAGAATAATTAATAAGATTCGATTGATGTTTTCTTGTTTAATTAACCAAATTTGATCAACGGGAGGTTGTACTGGAATAATATGTAAGGGTTAGTAATGTGATACTTCGAACTGGATCAAATCACATAGTGATATTTATCTCTAACCTGGATCAAAGGGCTTAGTAAACTTAACTTACCATTCTGCATGCTACACACTAGAAAAGATTGTGATTATTTGGTAATACCGAGTTAGGGAACATGGGGAAGACAATACCCTAGTTATTTTTTTTTACTGATTCTACAACATTTTCACTAGTATAGGTTTACTTTTCTATAGAATCATAACCCCCTCTATTGGGAGATAAGTAGGTTAATCCCTCGAATTGCTTTGAATTATCCTAAAGTCTACCATATTCCCTGTAGGTACGACCCTAACCTTGGTTAGGTTATATTATTTGACAACGACTGCTTTAACCTTCAAAATGGAGGTGTAGCTTGGGCGACATCAGAAGGAAGTGAGTATAGGCAGCCTAGCATATCTGGAAGTGAGTTAGACATTCATTCCCTAGCTAACAGGTTGGTCCAATTGGTTATTTTAGACTCCAATCGAGTATTGGCCTTTATTGGGGCTCAATCATCACTGGTTTATCAGATTCGGGTCTATCGGTGCAAGGTTGAGTCTTCAATGGGTCTCTAAGATAGAGTGTTGTAGGGTATTGGGGGTCTAGCTATCATTGATTTAGATAGAGTTCTCAAATTTTGCGGCCGGTTATGTGTTCCTAGAGTGGGGGATTTGATATAGTTGATTCTACAGGAGGCACATGATTCCCGATATTCTATTTATTTAGGCACAACTAAGATGTACATAGACTTAAGGCAACATTATTGGTGGGATACCACAAGGAGAGATTTTGTAGACTATGTCTCGCATTGCCTCGGTTGCTAGCAAGTAATTGCTGAGCACTAACAGCCCAGTGGGACACTTTAGTAGTTACCTATTCCCAAGTTAAAGTGGGAGCATGTGACTATGGACTTTTTTATGGGGATTCCTTGTACGTTTTGGGGTTGTAACAACATTTGGGTGATAGTTGATCGATTGACTAAGTCAACACACTTCTTTTCGATCCAGTCTGCCTTCAGTGTCAAGCGGTTGGCCTATATTTACATACTGGAGATAGTCCAGTTGCATGGTGTGACTATGTTTATCATATATGACCAAACTTCATAATTTACCTCTAACCTTTGGAGCGATTTTCAATTAGAGTTAGCCACCCAAGTTGATTTGAGCGTAGTATTTCAAGCTAGCTTCCTCACTGTCACGACCCGATCAAGGGGTCTAGATGTGACATGGCGAAGGAGAACCCGAAGGCTCTCGATCAAGCCATCATAGTACCAAACTAACCCCT
>JBCEWC010019812.1:0-11229 GCA_038996855.1 Solanum aculeatissimum
GAAACGAAAAGTTATTACTTATGCTTTTAGATAGTTAAAGTCCCATAAGAAGAACTACCCCACTTATGATTTGGAGTTGGCTGTGATTGTGTTTGTGTTGAAGTTATGGCGTCACTATCTATATAGAGTCAATTGTGAGATATTTACTGACCATCGCAACCTACACTGTATGTTCAGTTAGAGGGATCTAAATTTGAGGCACAGAAGGTGGATTGAGCTTCTAAAAGACTATGACTTGACTATTCTCTAGTATCTCGGGAAGACAATGTGGTGGCCGACGCATTGAGTAGGAAGGCTTCCAGCATAGGGAGTCTAGCACCTATTCAGGTTGAAGAGTGATTGTTGGCTAGATATGTTCAGAGATGTGCCAATGGGTTGGAGAGGTTATAAATTTTAGATTAGGGTGAAATGCTTACTTCCTTGAGGTTCACTGATGTGCTGCCAAAATACAATACTTTTAATGCTTAAAACATGGAATTTGTGTGTTCTGAAACAGATGTTAGTAGATTTGATGTGTTTTTTGTTTTTTTTTGTAGGATTTCAGTGTTGTCTTGATTTTAGGCTTGAAGTGCAGATTTACAAATTTTTTGGGCAGTTTATGAGACCTTCTACAGGCCATGGGTCATCTTTATTATAATTAATATCATTTAAATAATTGTACAATAATTGAAGAAAAATATGAAAAGACGATTTTATCTAAGGTGAAGTCCTTTAATGAAGGGTAAAAAAATTTGCACAATATTATAAAGGACCTTCGTGCTTTCAATATAGTACATATAGATATATATACTTATTTTGTTTCTTAGAATTATTTTTAAAGGAAAAACGAAAAAGGACATATATATTTGAATGATTGTGGCTTTTGGTTGTGTTATATATGTACTATTGGATTAAAATCATTTATACATTCAAGTTTATTTAAAAATCAAATTTCAATTCCCTCTCAATTATGAAAAATGGTCACTTTCCCTTATTTTCTTTCTAAATTGACCTTTGTAAATGTTTATTCTATCCATTATTGTAATGACCTGGTTAGTAATATTTTAGTCTTTTCATGAAAATTATTGTTTTACCATTTCGTAAGCTGCTTTGGACCTATTTTGAACTATCTGTATTGTTGGAACTGAGATCCTGTATTTTAAAAGTGAAAAATATTAGTTTTGTTATTTTTGTAAGATTTCGGATGTCAGATCTGAGATCCCTCAATTCCATTAGTTTTGGAATGTTGAAATTGATTTAGGAAAAGTTACAGAATAGAATTCGGTCTTAAAACGAAGATTTTGGTCCTAAAGTTGCATTTTTAGTGATTTCTGGTGTCAAAGTTTAACTTCGATCAACATTCGGAGTCCGAAAGCTCGAATCGATATTCTAAAAGTTCCAGTTATACCGGATGGTCAAAATAACACTAGAAATGATCTCTTCATAATTTTTGGAGTTTCACCGGAAGTTTTGGTATATTGAGTTCTTAAACTAATTTATTGGAGATGCATTGGTAGCTATGTAGTGAGGGCTTCAAAATCAAATTTTGATTATTCTGTTGAGTCCGAATCATCGTTTCAGGTGTGGGTATATCTCTGGTTTATGAAATTTTAACTCTGAATGAATGTCGAGGGTCCATATCGAGATTTGATTATATTTGATGGTCTGGTTTCGGGTGCATTCTAAATTCTTCTCCGCGTTCGTGGGCATGGGGCAGCGTTTGCGGAGGTATTCCTGCACCCCCTTCTCCGCGTTTATAGATGATGCATTCGCGTTCACAGAGTACATTTTCTCCTGAACATTGTTTTATTTCGAGAAATACTATTTTTACTCCATTTTCAATATTTCAAGCTTTTGAGGCAATTGTTGACGAAGCTTTTCGTTGAAATCTTTTGGTTAAGTGTTTCTATCATCATTTTGATTAATTTCAATGACTGTTATCTTGATTTTGTCTTGAATTTCATGATTTTGAATGTGTAAAATTGATATTTTCATTGTTTAAGATTAGAAACTTTAACTGATGGTTTCTCCTTTGATTCGAACTCGATTTTATTGGAATTTTCATCCACGAACTCCTTTTCTTGCATAGAATCATAATATCAAGTCAATTTCCAAATTCAAAAACTTCGAATTTTAGCTCTAATTTTGGTCATTTTGCCCTTAAGCATAGTTTGTGCCAATAGACTATCAAAATTCATCTCTTGACGTGTAGTATCTATTTTTGATAGTGGTTGGTTGATTTGGAGTTCATTTTGAGGTTTGTGGTGACTAAAGGCTTGGTTCGAGTAAGTTTCAGCATCGAGGTAGGTTCAACCAATCTTTATGAGATTAGATTTGAGTTATTGGATATGCTTATGTAATATTTGTAAGATTTAGGTTGTTACATGAGTTATTGGACCGGTATTTTAGAGTTTTGATGAAATCGGGATATCAGTTATGTTTGGAATTGGGGTAAATTTTGACTTCGTTGATAATTTGAGATGTATACTTGAGAAATTTGGATATCATGGATATTATTGAGATAATATAGGATTAGTGATATCATTTGGAAAGTTTTGTGGCAATTTTATGGTATTTGAGATACTTTTGAAAAGCATGTGCATTATTTTGGGACTAATGATGTCCAATATCTTCGGTAAACTTTGTTATTATTAAGATCATGGTGTTTGAGGCATAGTGATGATCTGCGGTACTCGTTATGATTCTTGATATTACCTTCCCTGATTTTATGAAGGTTATTGTTCAATATTCTTATTATATTGATGCTATATATATATATATATATATATATATATATATATATATCTTGATATTGTGGCATTGGCATGCATGTATCTCATACTATATTTGTTCTTGAGACAGTTATGATACATGTGATCTATTTACCGGTGCCAGCATCCGCTGAGGTATCATTGATGCCAGTGTCCATCGTGGTACTAGAGATCTATTTATCGACGCCAGAGTCCACTGAGATGTCAGCGGCGCTAGCGATCATCGTGATACCTGAGAAATATTGGTATATGGTATGATGAGACCCCCATGGGTTCTACCTGGTAGCTTCATCTCGGTAGATATATAAAATGGCGCCAGAGTCCACCGTGATTCCACCCCATGCATCACATTCATACATTTCATGTTAATTGCATCACTAATTTCTACTGTTATCTTATTTTGCTCTTATATATATAATGTGAACTAACCCTTTCATTGCAGGTGATAATAGTCTTCATTATTTACGTACTTGTGTGATTTTTCCTACCCAACTGGTTGAATTTACTGGGTACATTTAGGTGTACTCACCCTACATTATTTCCTCCGTGTAGATTGAGCACAAGGACCCATACAGGGTAGTTGATCTTTCTTTTACTTTAGTTTTGATTTGAACTCAATTTTAGTGGGATTTTCACCCACAAACTCATTTTTTCATGTAGAATCATAATTTCAAGTCAATTTCTATATTCAAGAACTTTGAATTTTAGCCCTAATTTTGACCATTTTGCTCCTAAGCTTAGTTCATACCAATATGAGTATTAAAATTCATCTCTGGATGCGTAGTATCCATTTTTGATAATGGTTGATTGATTCGAAGCTCCTTTTGTTGTATGTGGTGATTAAAGGCTTGGTTCAAGTGTAGTTTTGACATTGAAGTATGTTCGTCAACCTTTATGGGACTGGATTTGTGTTATTGGATATGCTTATGTATAATTGTAAGATTTAGGTTGTTACATGAATTATTGGGCTGGTATGTTAGAGTTTTGTTGAAATCGTGATATCAATTATGTTTGGAATTCAGGTAAATTGTGACTTCGTTAATAATTTGAGATGTATGCTTGAGAATTGGGATATTATGGATATTATTGAGATAATATGAGACTAGTGATATTATTAGGAAAGTTTTGAGGCAATTTTATGGTATTTGAGATACTTTTGAGAAGTATGTGCATTATTTTGGGATATGTGATGTCTGGTATCTTCGGTAAACTTTGTTATTATTAAGATCATGGTGTTTTAATATATATATATATATATATATATATATACATATACTGTGGTATTGGCATGCATTCATCTCATACTTCATTGGTTCCTAAGACAGTTATGATACTTGTGAGATAATCTATTTGCCACCTCTAGCCTCCACTGAGGTATTATCGGCGCCAACGTATACTAGAGATCTATTTACTAGTGCCAGAATCCATCCAAGTGTGATGTCGCTCAAGATACACCTCTTTTTGAAGGTTAAAGCGGTCGTTGTCAAGTAAATAATCTAACCAAGGTTAGGGTTGAATCCCATAGGAAATATGATAGACTCCAGAATAGTTCAATTGCAAAGTGTGGGGTGATTAACCTACATATCTCCTGAAAAGGGGGGAAGATTTGTAATTGCTAAATAAACCTTGAATAATGCAAGTTTTCTGAAATCAGTAGATGAGCTAACTAGAGTGATTTGTTACCCTTGATTCCCTAACTCAGTATTACCAGATAATTATAATCTTCTCCAGTGTGTAGAAGTAAAACAATAAGTTAAGTTTACCAAACATTTTGATCCAGTTGCAAGGTAAATATCACCATGGGATTTGATTCATCTCCGCGGTGTGACACTACTAGCCCTTACCTATTGTGCTAGTACAACCTCCCCTTGATCCAGTTTGGTTGATTAGATAAAAAAACATCAATCGAATCCTGTTAATTATTATCTTTTGATATTCATTACTTCCTTGATCTGGTAAGTAACACTAGGCGAGTTTTAATATTTTCCACCCATTAAAAAGTGTTTTAGATGAGGAGAATTAATTTTTACATTTATACACACTTTTCAAGAATAATGAATTATCCGATTTTACTTCGTTAGTTCTTCATAGTTCTCACAACCCTAGTTGTGGATTTAGTTAATCACAATAAGTGTAGATGCAAGAATCATGATAAGGAACAACATAATTAATTACTTACACGAATGAAGTTAGGAACGAGAAATACAACTCTTCAATAGAACACAAAGTACGAATCAAGAACAAAAAGATTTTTTTTCTCTCTCCAAAGCTACTGAAAACTATGAACTACTACGAACTTTCTGGTAACTTATCAAAAAATAACTTAAAAACTTATTTATAATTTCTAAAATACTAAACCAAATCAATCTAGAAAAACTGGGTTGGCACGCTCTATGGGCAACTTCTATGGGTTGTATAATGTTCCACGACCTGTAGTTGGGGTGGAGCATCTTCTACGAGACACATCTACGAGCCGTATAAGATTTTACGGCCCGTAGAGGGCTTCGTCTATAGCATTTTTAGCAAATCTCTAATTTCTAATCCTTAGGGCACAAATTTAACTCTACGACCCACGGATTGCTTTATGACTCATTTGCAATCTCGTAGAATCTTATTCAAAACATCACCCTTTACTTGAATTTGTTATGGACCCTCTTGTACGACCCATGAAATCTTCCATGACCTGTAAAGGGTTTCGTGGATCACCAAAAATTACACTTTCAGCACACTTTTCCCAAAAAGCATGCCAACCCTATAATCCTACAAAACAAACATAAAAACACATCAAATCTACTAACATCTCTTTGAGAACACACAAAATTCCATGTTTTAAGCATAAAAAATTTTGTATTCTGACAACACATCAAAGTGTCATCGGCGATAGCGACTGTTGTGACATCTAAGATATATTGGTTTATGGTCTGACGAGATCCCAATGGATTCTACTTGGTAGATTTTGCTTAATCGATGTGTACACCGGCGCCAGAGTCTGCCATGATTCCACCCCATGCATCACATTCATACATTGCATGCTTATTGTATCACTGATTGTTGTTTTTATCTTATTTTGCTCTTATATGTATAATGTGTACTAACCTGTTCATTGTAGGTGATAGTAGCCTTCATTATTACACACTTGTTTGATTTCTCCTACCAGTCAACTGAACCAACTGTGTACATTTCAGTGTATTCACTCCTACTTTATTTTCTCCTTGCAAATCGAGATACAAACCCATACAGGGTAGTTGATCTTTTTCTACTAGAGTTTTCCCCCATCTATTCCAGATCTTAGCGGTGAGGCTTAGACTTTGAGTCGTCGTGGATCTATTGAGAATTCCATTATTGCTTTCTCTTTCAAACTTTGAATTTGATATTATCAGACAATGATCTTGTTCTATAATGAAATAAATGAACAAAATAAAAAGTAATTTTATTAATTTAATAAAATCTATAACGTGATAACTTTCTAAAGATATGCCGATGCAAGTAATAGAAAAATAATTAATAAAGATATATTTCATAATAATTTCTTAAAAGATTATCTACTTATATAAATAAATTTTAAATTATAATTTGAAAATATTTTCTAAATGACAATCAAAGTTTTATTATCTACATAGATTATACAAAATAAGAGATAATCATTGTCATGACTTGACCTTTCAGGTCATGATGGCGTCTGTTAGATCCCATCTATGGGCAAGCCAACTCAATACCCACGGTACCTGTCCTAATAGCTATGTGTAACGATAGCTAACAACATATAAAACAAGCCAACAATAACCTATCTCGGGACTTGGAATTCACTTGTACAGAGCTACTATGGACTCAAAAATAAAAATATATACATAGCGAAAATAGTACAATACAATACAAGCAGAAACTAGATATTGAAAAGGCCAATATTTGAATACAAAAGATGGCAAAATAATAGAAAGATACTGTAGAAGTTCCCAAAAAGTGATTGGTGCTCACCAAAAGTCTCCTGAAGTGTCTATAATGCCCCTAGATCAGCGATCATGATTCATACCTAAACCTGCACCACGAGTAGATGCACAAAAGTAGGGGTGAGTACCACTAGAAGGTACCTAGTAGGCATAATTGGCTGACTGAGTGTATTATAGTAAATATAGTAAGAATAAATAAAATAAAATGGTGTAGTGTTAGCTATCTAAACCTGGGTCAAACGATAAGCATGCATGTAGAACTATGGAATCCCAACTGAATGAAACATAACAATATACAATGATACCAGCTGAGAGAACCAAAACCAGGACTATATCAATCTTTCACATGATCGAGGTATAGTATTGTATATGGGTGTAAGGCCCTAGTGTCTATGCATGTATGCCAACTAGGCCCTGATAATCCCAGAAGGTACACCCACATACCCATGAGACTAGATATCTATTGTATCATTTGATTTGTTTATAGTTGGATCTTTTTATATGTGATGTTATGTGATGAGTATAACTATATCCTCAAGATTTCTTTATATTGTGATAGGACGTTTCTAAGTGAAGGTTTGTAGTCCGGTGGTATGTGGTTGGGTGTTAAGGAGTACATGTATTCGTCATTGCTTTTCTTTAGGTTATTTTCAATTTTGCTGAGTACCCAGTTGTTTGGTGCTCACCTTTTTGCTACATTTTTGTAGGTTGCAAGCCCGATTCTCCTAGCTAGCTTTCTGATTTGCAATATTGTGCTTTGAATCTTTTGAGACGTAGTTGCTTGTTCCTTTAGTAAACCTTCAAAGTTCTACCTTTATGTTTTTGTTCAATTTGAGAACTAGACATTGACACATTTATTTCATTTGAGTATTCTTTATATAGAGGCTTGCACATGTGACACCAAAATTGTTGTAATTTTTTGTTTCTTTGCTTATCTATCTTATTAGATTGTTTATCTTTCACTTTTATTATTATATTGAGTTGTTTTGGTTTTGGGTTGACTCGCCTTGGTGGGTTATGTGAGTGCCATCATACCTAGATTTGAAGTCATGAAAATTTGGTATCAAAGCCCCAGGTTCATAGGTCTCACATGTGTACAAGCCCAGTCTAGTAGAGTCTTGAGGATCGATGTAGAGATGTCTGTTACATATCCTTGAGAGGCTATGGAGACTATTAATAAACTCTCTTCTGCTTCATTCTAATGAACTCGTGCATGGGTTTTTTTATTGTTGAGTTCTTGTGTATCCTTTTGGCAGATGGCAAGGACTAGAGCTACTGTTGCTATAGGATAAGGGAGATAACCTCTGATGTTGCTATTGAGACCCCAACTAGGGGTAGCAATTGTTCCAGAGGATGAGCTAGAGTCCATTATGAGTGGGGTATCTCCCTTGAGCCAGCCATGAAGCTTAGACAGAGTAGGTTTCTCATGATTATGCTGCAACACCACTACTCCCACATATATTATTGAGATTGTTGGGTGTAATTGAGACTTTGGGGTAGATAGGTAGCCTAGTTGATACATCTGGTACTTTTACAGACTCCAGTTATGGTTTATACTCAGGATCAACATCAGGCCCTCGAGGCCCAGGTTCAAGTAGAGCAACCATTACTAGTATTGATTATTGAGATTTCATTAGTATATGCCTTTACTAATGATAAGCAGTGTAAGTACGAGAGGTTTAGAAAGATGGACACACCTCAATTTTATGGTAGGAAGACCAAGGATTCACACAAGTTTTTACTAGTTGCAGAGAGTTACTTGATGTCATGGGGTTGGCCAACAAGCTCCATGGGGCAACTAGGGAGTGGTGGAGGACTTATTTAGGATCCCTTCAAATTAGGTCTCCTGATATGACTTGGGAGGAATTTACTAATGCCTTTTATGATCGGTTTGTTCCTTGGAGTGTCCGTGAGGAGATCCGTTTGAGATTCGAATATTTGAGGAAAGGCATCATGATCGTTTCAAATTATAAGTTTCACTTTTTTTTAGTTTGCACGTCATGCTATAAATATTATTCTGATCGAGGAGGAGAGAGTTTGCTGGTTTGTAAGAAGGATGGTTTTACCTATCAGACAGCTGATGCTAATTTTGTGTGCTTTAAGATGGGGCTGACGAAGGAGTAGGAGCTCGAGCTTGCCCATGCGAGATCAAGGCAAGATTAGGAGATGCGGATAGCTCACAGCATGAGAGAGAGAGGGGTGATGGCCCCTTAAGACATGCTCCTACTGATGAGGAGTTCACCAGGCATGAAAAGGGTGGACAACCTCGAGATAAGTGAGATGCTTCAGCAGCCAGGTATGTTTATTTTTACCCCTATTCTTTACGTTTGATATTTTTGTGCGCATTGGGGACAATGAGCAACTTTACCGATGGGTTTTGGGTAGTTATATGCCTTGGTGAAGTTTGAGTAGCCTTTGGCCTATAACTATCCCAAGTTTTTATTCAAAAGGTATTCTTGCCTGTGTTCTTTTAGCCTGCAAATATTTATTTTTCTATTGAACCAACATGTTTAAGATGTTTAGGTGGTATTAGTAGCACATAGTACTTATATCTATGGCATAGTTATGTCTTTGTAGAAATGGAACCTATAAAAATTGTGTTTTAGTTAGTTTTGATAGAAACCTTGCATGATTAGTTGTCTAATAGTGCTTGTTATGATAAGTTAGGCTAAATTATGATAAAAAAAACATGATCTGATAGTCTATATTAACATGTAAAGCAGTTCCATGTGTGAGTGAGATTAATTGCATTATTCTGTACTGTGTTTCAATTCAGAACTTGCCCTGTTACTCAAATTTATGCAGTAGATTAGTTGGTTAGGAAATGAGCTTAGTTAGTTGTTCGTAACAGTTCACTTAGCCTAAAAATAACCGACCAAATGTTCTCTGTAACCCTTGATCCCTATATTTAAGCCTAAAATTGACCTCTTAATTGTAAACACCTAAGAAACCTTACCAAAATTTATGATTAGATCCTGAAATTAGCCCTAGTACTTCCTTGAATATTGTGCACCTTGATTGAGCCAAAAAGCCTAAGTTGAGGGTCGCTACCAAAAGTGGCCCTAGTTCAAAGGATGTATAATGTGCATGTTAATCGAAGCTAAAAGCCTAAGTTGGGGTGGCTAGTGAAGAAAAAGTCATAAAAAAGGGAGGAAAAATTAGTGTTGACAAAAGGAAAGAAAATAAGGAATAAAGTGCTAGAAAAACAAAAAAATAAAGAAGTGCCTAATCAGTGTGCTAAAGAGAAAAAGAATTTGAACAATAAAGGCACTGTGTAAAAGAGTGAAAAATAGGCACCCTAAAAGGTTTGAAACAGGAGAAAAAGGGAGAATGAATCAAAATATAGGTTTGTAGGGTGAAAGTGTAGAAAACACAGTGTCAAGGAGGGTCATTAGTCACTATGTTTCAAGAATATTACACGAAAGTCCCCTGGGCCTACGTTACAAGCCTAGCAAGTATTAAAAGAATCCAAACTCAACTAGTTGAAAGTGTTAGTCATGAGTATAGGGGCAAGCATATGGTATTGACCATGGTATCTAAATGTCTTTTATGAGTGACAATGATCTAGTATCGTCCCGAGCAATAAATGTGAAAATTTAATACTAAGAGGGAAAATAGGACCTCTTTATGTGAGGGCACTTGCATTGCATTGTTGATATCTGACTAATTCGATGATTCCTGCTTATTTATAATTACATGACTTGCCATCATTGCACTGTTGGACATATTGATTAGTGTTGGTTTGTTGGATGGCTATCTGATCTGAGGTTGAAATATGGTGTGGGTGTCTATGTTGGATTTTTATTGAGTCTGTGTCATTGGGTTTGACTCTGTATGCTACTATATTGCTTATATAGATTGAGTCCTTCGCTTGAGGACAAACAATAATTTTAAGTTGAGGGTGTTGATGTACTGCTAAAATACAACACTTTTGATGCCTAAAACTTGGAATTTTTGTGTTCTCAATGTGATGTTAGTAGGTTTGATTGTGTTTTTTTGTTTGTTTTGTAGGATTACAGTGTTGACAAAGTTTTGAGAGAAATATGCTGAAGTTGCTGATTTTTGTTGTTCACAGAACCCTCTACGGGTCATGGAGTAGTTCATGGTTCTTGGAGAAGGTTTCGTATAAAGTTTCAGTGAGGGGTGCAAAGTTGAAGTCAACTCTATGAGGAGGATACATGAGCCATATAATGTTACACAAGCTGTAGAGTGATGGTCGTGACTTGAGGATCAAAAAAAGAAGAGGTGCTAAAACGTCATCAGACAAGACCTCCTACAGCCGTAGAATCTTACACGAGCTGTGGAATGGTTTTATAGAAGCTAACAGTTGAACACTGTGAAAATCCACGAAAACTCGATCTATGGGTCGTCAAGTGGTTTACGAGTTGTAAATATGTCCCGTAAAGATTGCTAACATAGTTTTCCAAGTTAATTTTAGTTTTGTATTTTATTCAATATAAATAGGTTTTTAGGTTATTTTTCATAAATTAGGCAGAGAGGACGAAGTTTGAACCTTGTTTTAGTAAATGCAC
>JBCEWC010019813.1:0-11228 GCA_038996855.1 Solanum aculeatissimum
GTAAAGGGGTTAGTTTGGTACTATGATGGCTTGATCGAGAGCCTTCGGGTTCTCCTTCGCCATGTCACATCTAGACCGCCTAACCGGGTCGTGACAATTTGATTCAGAGTAAATTATTTATAGCTTATAGTCAACAAAAGAGTTATGTTTATAGGCAAGTTTGACTACTGGTGTTCATGGAGAGAGACCAGGTTTGGTTGAGGATTTCACCCATAAAGGGTGTTATGCGATTTGGGAAGAAAGGAAGCTCAACCCTAGGTATATTAGCCCCTTTGAGATTCTTGAGCATGTGGGAGTGGTAGCCTACAGACTTTTCTTGCCACCTAGTTTATCTTCGATTTATCTTGTGTTTCATGTATCTATGTTGAGGCATTTTGTTCCTAATGATTCTCATGTTTTGTCCTTTGATTTGGTGGAATTATGTCCGGATTTGTCCTACAAGGAGGAGCCCGTGGCTATTTTGGATAGACAAGATAGAAAGTTAAGGACCAAAGAGATCGCATCCGTGAAGGTTCAATGGAGCCACCAACCCATGAGTGAGGCTACTTGGGAGATAGAGTCTGATATGCAGGCCCGATATCCTCATCTATTTTAGATTTTAGGTATATTTCCTTGCCTTATGTTCGAGGACGAACATTATTTTTTGTGGTGGATGATGTAATGACCTTAAAGGTCATTTTTGGAAATTTTAGTCAAATTACTACTTTGCCTTTTCTGGAAGTTGCTTCAAGTTATTTTTGGTTGATTTGAAAATTCAAATTTTGAAAATCATGTAAAAGTTGGAGTTTTGCAAAAGAAAGGGATTTAAAGGCTTTAGTTTGAAAATTTTATGTTTTGGAGTCATTTTGAGTTTCGAGTGTCGGAATTTGATTTTATTGATTACATCAGCTTTGGAATGTCAAAACTAGTCTATGAGAACTTCCATAACTGAATTCGGTGTTATAATGAAGTTTTTGGATCCAAAGTTGTATTTTTAGTTATTTTCGGAACTGAGGTTTAACATTGGTCAACAATCAGAGTTTGGAAGCTCAGATCGAAATTTTGACAATTTCAATAGTTTTGAATGGTCAAACTAACGCAAGAAATGGTCTTGTAATGATTTTTTGAGTTTTCGAGGACAGTTTTGGTATTTCAAGTTTCAAGCTAGTTTATTGGAGTTGCATTGGTAATTGTGTCATAGAGACCCCAAAATCGAATTTCTATTATTCCATTGAGTCTGGAACGCCATTTATGGTATTGCTTGTATTGTTACTTATCGAACTGTATTTTTTTGGTTTCATACCTAGATTATTTTTTGAGTTGCGGCAACTTGAAGTTGGGTCAAAAACAGTCAAGGGTGATTGTTCATTCATAATTAGAGTTTACTTCCTAGGAATGCAAATGTTATAATCTAAATTATTATAAGGCTCAGAATTTAGTGGTATTGGGTTAAGTCCTATGGAAGTGTAGGCATTATGAGCTGGAATTTTTCACTATAAAATATTATGTTATTACTTTACTTGTTTTACTTAACACGATGTCGGTGATCTCCAAAGGAACAAATCGAATATACTTGTTCCTCGGGTAAATTAGGGGGTCAGTAATCTGACACCCGACTTTTGTGAAAATTCAAAAATATGCACATGAGGAGGTTGTGGAATCGAGAAATCTATGAGACACTCAATAAACTATATTTCAAACCATTGACATAATAGACATTCTCAATTGAGTGCTCCAAGGACTTTCCAATTCTTCTAATACCCATAATATACCCCTTTTTGCCATGGCCAAAAGAGACATCTACACCTTGAAGTGTCTTTAGTAATTGGAAGCTTTCACATCTCCAGTCATATGTTTTGAACATCCATTATCCATATACCAACATTGACTGAGGATTACTCCACTCACCTGCACATATATTACCTGTTAGATTTGGGAACCCATTTAAGTTTGAGTCCCCAATAATTAGATAAAGGAGCAACAAGTGATTTTATTGCCGAAAAAGGTAGATAATTTTCTTTTCACTAGAACCAGCCCTTGATTTTTGAGTGGGACCAGGTTTGGCTTTAGCTTTCTTTGTACTAATATAATTCTTCAAACTTTCCTCAACCCTTTTCAAAGCAAGACAATCCTTTTTAAGAAGCTCATTTCTTCCACGGTGAACACAGAGAAGACTATCAGCTACAGTCACATACTTGCTATGAGGATTATATGGATGATCTTTCTTCACATAACCTAGACCTTTTCCACCATTGAAATTCTAATTGGTGAGATTGCCTAAGATCTTTGAGGAAGTAGCTCATTTGAGAGATTTACTCAATTCTACCTTAGCCCTAACCAGGTCCATTTCTAGAGCAAAGTTTCTTTCTAAGGCTAAATTCAGTTTCAACTTAACATCTTTTAATTTCTCCTCCAATTCAAGTTATAAATTACTGATTTCATTCTTTCCTTTCAACTGAGCTATGGGACCATTCATGAGCTTATATTTTAACATTATGTTCTCAGACCCCAGAGTATTCAACTTTTCTTCCAAATCGGACAATTGAGTCACAAAAAAGATTTATCTTGAAAATTTTCTAAAGAATTTTTCAAAAAATCCATTTCAGTAGTTAATTCACACAGAGAGTCAATCAACATAGCAACCAATTTTCTAAACTTCTTAAGAGAACAAGAATCAAGAGTTTGCTTAAGGTCATCAAGAGTTACCTCATCAGTACCTTTTTCCTCTTAATCAGACTTTGCCATGAAGAAAAACATTGAGTTATACACATTATCATCATTATTTATGGCCAAAATTGAAGCATCACCAGGGCGTTCAGAGTCATCAGAATCACCGAACGAATTTCCCCATACACCAAGAGTTTTTTCTCATAATTTCATTAGCAACATTTCTTCTTTTGATTTTTCGAGAGACCGGGTCCTTCTTCTTATCTCTATCTCCACCAGATTTTCCATAGTTATTATTCTCTTGTTTGAGCATATGAAAATCACTGGCTTCACATGGATTCACTCTAAGAGACAAGGACTTGTCCTTCTTCAACTCCTTCTTGATAACATCTTGCTGCTTATTGAGTTCATAGGTTTGTACATTTCCAATAAGTTCATTTATAGTGACGGTTTTCAGATATTTTGCTTCAGTGATGACATCAACTTTGCTTTCCGAAGACTTAGGAAGACCCAAAGAACCATCCTGACATGTTTGCTTGTATTAATTGGTTCTCCCAAGCGCCTAAGTTCATTAATTATTGAGGTGAACCTGGTATGCATTTCCCGGATCGATTCACCTACTTTTATTGTGAAGTTCTCATACTGATTTATCCACATATCAACTTTTGATTCCTTCACTTGAGTAGTGCCTTCATGAGCTATTCTCAAGCAGTCTCATATCTCTTTAGTCGTCTCACAAGCAGAGATACTATTGTACTCATCAGGTCTTATTCTACAAATGAGTATCTTCTTAGATCGTTAATTCTTCTCCACTTTCTTCCGATCAACTTCATTGTACTCCCTTCTAGTTTTGGTAACAAGCTTGGTGATCTCACCTTCCTTCACTTCATTCATTGGAACATGAGGACCATCAAGAACTATGTCCGAAAGTTCATTATCTTCTACCATGATGAAATCATGCATCCTTGTCTTCCACCAGCCATAGAATTGGCCAATGAATCTAGGGGGTCTTGTAGTTGATTGTCCTTCTTCCAGATTAGTAGGAGCAACTATTTTTAAAACAAGATATTCTCTAGGTGTTAACCTTTTAGAGAAAACCTATTCTAATACCACTTGTTGTCTTGCACGTGTCTACTCTATCAAGGGACCAGGTTGCTCAACACAGATAACAAAGAAAGACATAAAGTAAAAAAACACAATCACTTTAGAGTGGAAAACCTCCTTGCTCAAAGAAGGAAAAACTATTACCTGATTTATAGGATTTTAGCCCAAATTTCACTAACTTTAAGGAGCAAAACGATTGCAACCCCTTACAATCTTGAGAACGATCCACAAATCCCTTTTCCCCTTACAAGCAAGTGAAACCCTCTTCAGTAAAGTTGCAGCAATGCAACCCACTAAACTAATCCCACAAAGACTAGCTTAGAATTCAGACTTCCATCCTAGCTACCCCGAGCTACAGACACAACAAGACACAAGACCACTTCGAATCAAAAACTCCATAATCCTAATAAATTGAGGATCTGGTTCATATTAAGGACGGGGAAAAATACTAAAGAAAACTTGAGATGAACACTTAAGTTTTGAACGCCATGGCAGTTTCTTCAATATATTTCCAAGAGAGTAAAGTTAATTTCTCAGTTATGAATATGTTGGAAGTGATGATTTTCTCCCACTCTATTTTGCAATATATATCAATGGCATTAATAGTAGAATAACAACCTTTTGGGACTACACACTGGACTACACCATTTGGATCAATACTATTGGTCAGCAGACCTACCACACTGTCAATACTCGAGCACTACTAAAATTTGTTATTTGCAGACATGGGTCACTATCAACAAGATACTATGCTTACTCTAAGATGAGATCAGGTCTCATCCCAGAATTTGTCAATACATTAAAACTATTTCATTCTAACATATATGAATATTCAGTTTATATGTTTCTAGATATCATGGTGGCCTCGTTGACCAACATAGCGTCACTGGATTATAGAGAGCCTGGTGGCCTAGATGACCCACACAGAATTTAGTTTCTGTTCTATATGGATTGCAACATGAGATTGATCTACATTCAGTAACTCTAACAAGATTTAATACCTTTAAAATCTGAGCGACGGTTGTACAGTTTATAGGCCTATACAATCTCCCAGAAGCAAACAATTCCAAAACAGCTTCAATAATATTATGTTGCATCACTGTCCAAGCCTTGTTGAAGAAGTAGGCATTGAATCCATCACAACCAAGAGATTTCAAGTCTCCCATATCCTTAACAGCAGACTGAACTTCCTAGTGTAAAAATCCCATCCTTGCAGTGAACTTAAAGATCTTTTTTCTTTTTCATAATCATTAGGTATTCGAATTTCACTAATTCAATTTGATGTTGTGTAAGGCTTTCTAAAGAGAGCAACACTCCTTTGAGAGAGTTTATCTACTTTCGGGTTTCAAACCCCAAACTTTCGGCTGTATTTGACGAAAGTCGTATTTATAACCGTATTCAATTAAAGTCATATGAATGGTTTGGATAGATATTCCATATCTTTCGGCATTCATCCTACAATATGCAGTAAACAAATTAAAATAAGTGATTTTATCTCTTAAAAGAAGACTGATTCTTGAAACACCTCCACCCCCTACTCATGTCACGTCAAGATACTGTAGATAAAGTAGTAAAATCCGATTCAATTTATCGTAATTTATTAATTAACATATCGGTTAATCATATTCTGGAATACAAAAAAAAATCATTGACTTATTAAGTTATCAATCGAGACGTGAAAAAAGATTTAACAAAAGATAGAAATCTACTATTTTACGTTAATCAAGAAGTAACTCTCCTGAAGAGACGTAGGTGGATCAAGTGCCTTTTGGTGGTTAAAGATGTCATGGTTTCAAATTAAGCTAAAAATTTTACACCCAACATATATGGTTAATCATCAATATTTTGGTATTACCCAACTGTATTATGCTTTGCAAATTTTTCAAATATTGCACAAAGAGAATATATGCCAGTTATTGTCCACTATAAGAATCACACTCTTATAATGCAAATTAAGAGTAATTGTGTGTAAATGGTGGTACATTTAATTTATATTATTATTTATCAAAATTCAAATGATTCAGAATTGTTGTAATGTTTTTTTTTCTTTAGCTAGCCATCTAGTGTTCAGAAATTAAAATTTTAGCTACTTATAATCCAATTAATTTAATTTCATGCAATTGAAAATTTCTAAGTTTTACAATATAGTGGGCGGATATATATATCATTTGTATAGTTTAGATACCTTTAACAATTAAATGGAGCCAAATATATTCAAGTAATTATAAGTTGGATAAGTACTTGTCATGATGAGAATGTAACACAATTATTAGCACCTACATATTTGTATCAATTTTGACAAAAGTTGAAGTCACAAACATATATTTTATTTAGTGATTGAGACGTGTAATATTATGTATTAGTCACATACCCTAAGTTGGTCCGTAAATAATATGTGTATATGTAATAGATGCTCCTAATATCTTATCTTCAACAATAATTAATAACATCTTCTAAATAAAATTTAGATTTGTTAGAGTTAATTTTTCTAAAAAAAATGGTAGAATATGTGGTATTCTCCCTACATCATTCAATTTTTAAAAAAAACAATATTGGCTAAGAGGCCAGTTCTCTAGTATTGACATTATAATATGGATCCTAAATCACATTGATTACTCCACTAATTTATTTTATTTAATTTTTTGTGCAACATTAACAAATCACAAAATGGGTCGGTTTGGACGGTTAAGTAATAAATATTACTTATCATTTTTAACTTGAAAATTTTAAAAATATACAATTAGTTAATTTATATTACAAAAATATATCTCAATATCTGTATTATACATTTTAACTCAAAACACAATTGAATATATAATATTATATATTATGCATATATTATATACAAAACTTTCATATATTCCTTTTACAAAATTTATATATAATATTATACACCCAACATAAAATATTATATAAACTTATAAGAGACCTTTATACATTCATATATATATTAAGTATAATATTATATATTATTATACAAAAAGCTTATTTTATCTTCTTTCTCAAATTCAAAACCAGATTCATTCAATTTACACTGGATATTACAATTTGCAATAAATAACAATTGACAGATATTGATTCAAGATTCTATATTAATTACTTATGTAATGATAATTTTTTATAATAGGGAGATCATTTCTTTCACTTGTTCCAAGTCCTCTATATTTTTTTTGTTTGATATAATTCCTTAGTCAGGTTATACAAGAAAAAGGTGAAAATTTTACAAATATAATATAGCATGAGAGTAGGGATAAAGGCCAATTAATCATGTCACAAGTATGAGTTGTATAGACCATGATTGGACATTCCACAAATATTATCAAGCTCTTTGCTCGAAATGCTAAATAAAGGTGGCAAACAAAGAAATTTTGTAGAATTTGGCCCCACATTAATAAATTGTCAACAAATGTTAGGGTAGTGGTACATGATTTATTATTTTTTTTCATTTTGTTCCTTGTGTGGAGTTCTCTTGAAAATTCATTAGACTTTTAATATAGATATATATGGTAATATAATGCTAGAGCAATATGTTTTATTTTAAGGAGGGTTTACATAGGGTAAATAGTTAATTTTCTTTCTTTACTTTTTTTTAATTTATAGAAATTTCTTTACACTCGAATACATTCATTCAATTTTAGGTAGAAAAATTAGGACTTTTAAGTATCAATATATAACATTTAAATCATAATACATTGAACATAGAGATAATTTAAGAATCAAAATTAATGTATTCAGATGGAAAAGAAGAGATTTTTGAAATTTTTGAAAACGACTGAGAATAATAAAAAATATGATAAATAAAGAAGTGTAATTAGAATAAAAAAATTGTAAGGGAGGAGCTCTCATCTTTTTTAACTAGGATTCGTAATCTTAGAATTGATAGTAAAAAATAATTATCATCCAAACAATTCCGACTTTTAATCTTAGACAATATGTTTTTTTGGGAATGATATATAAGGATTATTAGTATAACCATTTGTGCAAAATGAATAAAACACACCTATATATATATATATATATAATTTCTCAATAGGAATAACTTTTTAATTAGTAAAATAACCTACATTTTATTTTCTTGCAATTTCTAAACATTTTAGATCACAGTCTAAAACAAAATTCTGAGAAAATATTAGCCGATAATAAAAAAATTATAAATTATTGCTAATGTTTAGATGACAATGTAATGAGCAAAATATAAATATTGAACTTGAATATAATATTATCTCTTCAAAGACTATACTTATAAAAACATGAACAATATCTAAAAAGAGTGATTTAAGTAAATTAATTCAACAATGTTGATTTCCCTTCACTAAAATGGACAAGTGATGTATAAGATCTCCAAACTAGTTAACGTGTGGGATTTTAGGTTAAGCCAAATGCAGTATGGGAAGAAATAGTATAATCTACTTGCCTCATTTGTTTACACCAATAAAATGTCTATTTGGATTGATTTATTTCAAATGTTTTTAAATTAAAAATAATTTTGAATTGTTTGATTAAACAGGCCCTAAAACTTTTAATTTTAGTTATTAAATTTATTTGTTTTAAAGTTTCAATTTTAATTATTTAGATCATGATTATTTAATGTTACAACAACTTGTGACACACCAGACTAGGAAATGTTCCTTTTATGAAGATGAGGAGTATTCATACCATACCCATTATGTTTTCACCCAAACAACCCTCTTTGTGTATTGTATGCCCCATGGCCAGACAAGCAAGATTTCCCTTCCCATCTAGCACTACACCCTCTTCCACAAAATTTTTTGATCTCCTCCACATAGACTTATGAGGACTATACCATTTATCAACCCATGATAATTATAAATACTTCATCATAATAGTTAATGATTACAGCAGATTAACTTGGACTCAGATAATCAGTTACTAAAGCAACACTTTACAAACAATAAAGGCATTTGCATCTTGGATAGAAAATCAGCTCAATATCACTATTAAGGCCATCAGAACTGACAACGGTCTGGAGTTTGTTAATAAAGAGATCACTACTTTCTTACAAGCCAAAGGCATTATACACCAAAGAACTTGTCCATACACACCACAACAAATGGTATGGTGGAAAGAAAACATAAATACCTACTTTAGAATATTGCTAGAAGTCTGTTATATCAGTCCAAAATTCCCATGAGTTATTGGGGAGAATGTATCTTAACTGCAACCTACCTAGTTAACGGACTCCCTTCCACATCCATCCAAAATAGAACCCCTTTTGAAGCACTGTACCAAAATCAACCTACATACTCACATCTAAGGTCTTTTGGATGCCTCTATTTCCCCAGCACCCTCAAAACTTATAGAGGCAAATTTGAACCCAGATCCACTCCATATATTTTCATCAGATACCCTTTCAACACAAAAGGTTACAAGGTACTAGAACTGAGCACTAAACAAATACACATTTCAAGGGATGCATTGTTTCATGAGGATATTTTTCCTTTTGTTTTTTCTTTTCTTGATTCCAACTTTAGTTCTGTACTAAAACATCTTAACGCTAATCCTAATCTACTACATTCCACAAATAATGCTTCAAATAATAATCATGAGTTGAATGAAAACAACTCCATTGTTGTCACAAATAATGCCATCATCAATGCTGACTTGCCTCATATTGCTATTAATGAGATTGGGACCCTTTTTGATGAAAACACTTCATCATCTAGCCCACAAACATCCGATTTAGCTCAGAGTTCCACTCATATCCCTTCCATCTCACATCCTCTTCCTGTACCTAGAAGAACAAGTAGGATACATTCTGTACCGAGCTACTTCAGTGAATACAACTATATCTTACCTAACTTGCAACCTCAACCTTCATCTCACCCTTCATCTGATATAACTACTGACCAACATATTTCACTTGCTAGTTTTGATCCTGAGAGTCAGCAGCTAGTAAGAAACATTACTCACGATAGTAAGCTAAACTCATATGAGGAGGCAGTCATGAACCTTGCTTGGAAATCAACAATGACACATGAGTTTGATGCTTTACATGCTAACAATACCTGGAATCTAGTTCACTTGCCTGCAGGAAAGAAGACAATTAGATGCAAATGGGTCTACAAAATCAAGTATAAGGATGATGGAACAGTGGAAGGATTCAAGGCTAGACTTGTCATTAATGAATACACTCAACAAGTTGGGATTGACTACACCGAAACATTCTTCCCAATAGTCAAGATGACTACTGTCAGAACTTTGATCGGTTTAGTTGTCAAGAAAAGTTGGGATTTGTACCAGCTAGATGTGAATAATGCATTTTTGCATGGAGATCTAAATAAAAAAGTTTATATGAATATTCTACAAGGACTCCAAGTGAAAGAAAAGGGTCTTGTTTACAAGCTTAATAAGTCCTTATATGGCTTAAAACAAGCTAGTAGGCAATGGTATGAGAAATTGGCAAAGGCACTGTACTCAAGAGGGTACTCATACTCTACCAGTGATTATTCACTGTTTTACAAGAAGAATAAATCAACCACAGTTTTTGTAGCAGTGTATATTGATGATATAATCTTGATAGGAACTGATCTGGCTGAAATCACATCTTAAGGTCATTTTTATATAATTAGTTCAAGATCAAGGATTTAGGAAAACTTTACTATTTTTTAGGATTGGAAATTCTTTACAAGCAGGATGGCGTGCTTATTACACAAAGAAAGTTTATCACAGATCTAATTAAAGAATTTGACTGTCTTCACTACAGTCCAACTTCTTCTTCTCTTGATGTTGTTGTCAAATTAGACTCACATGAAGGGACATTGCTAACTGATCCAACATATTATAGGAAATAGGTAGGAAAGCCAAATTTCCTTACGAATACTAGGTTGGACATTGCATTTAGTGTGCAACATCTCAATCAGTTCTTACAAACACCAAGAGAACCTCATTTGAAGGTTGTTTTCCATGTATTGAGGTACTTGAAGAATGATCCCACATTGGGAATCTATCTGTTCAAAGATCCTAACTATACTATCACTGCTTATTGCGATTTTGATTAGGTTGCATGCCCTGATTCTAAAAGATCAGTAAGTGGATACATAGTACTCATGGGAGATTGTACTGTGAGCTAGAAATCTAAGAAGCAAACTATTGTCTCTCTCTCCTCAATAGAGGCAGAATACAGAGCAGTAAGAAAAGTGGTTGGAGAGTTAGTTTGGCTTGAACAATTACTTCATGAATTAGGTGAAGCACCTCCCCAACCTATCTCAATTTTTTGCGACAGTCAAGAAGCTATTCATATTGCAAAGACTCGTGTATTCATGAGAGAACCAAGCACATAGAGGTTGATTGTCATTTCGTTCGAGACAAGCTTCAGGAAGGACTTGTAACTCTTCACCATATCCCAACTGATGAGCAATTAGCTGACATCTTGACTAAGAGCCTCACTGGCCCCAAACACTCTACCATTTTGCACAAGTTTTCTGGAAGTATTTCCCTTCCAACTTGAGGGGGGTGGG